>PVIW01003529.1:0-52478 GCA_004026585.1 Noctilio leporinus
TCCCACCAACAGTGTATGAGGGTTCCCTTTGCCCCGCATCCTCGCCAACACTTGTTGTTTGTTGATTTGCTGATGATTGCTATTCTGACAGGTGTGAGGTGGTATCTTAATGCAGTTTTAATTTGCATCTCTCTGATGACTAGCGATGTTGAGCATTCTTTCATATGCCTCTGGGCCCTTTGTATATCTTCCTCAGTGACCACAGCTCATATTTTTAAGTTACTACACTTTCCTTTTGTTTTCTGCTAGCTCAAAAATTATTTTATTTTTATTCAAATATGGCTGCCCTTAAGACCCTTACTCATGTTTACTTATTTCTGATAATTCCTAAACATATCAATATCTGACATTCTTCCTAACTAGACAAATAATATAATAAATTCATATGCGTATTATTATGTATACACACAGACACACACATACCACACACATCTTTTAATGGATTTGCTTCTCTGGTTGAACTCTATTACATCCAGACCCAGAAAGAGAGAAAAAAATTTAAAAGATATAAGAAAAATTCCAAACCTAGAAACATCAGAATAAAATTTAAAAACATCAAAGAATGGAAAGAACTTCAAATTTTCCTAGAGATAATGGAGAGATCAGCAATTAGATCATAATCCCAGGGATCTTGTGTGTGGCTGTCAGGACTGAGAATCCCAGGAAAAGAAGCCTGAGGGGCCATAGTTCAGCCAGACTGACACCAGCGGTCATGGCTCAGGTGTCAGCACTTCTCCTTCCAGCTTCCATTACTCTTTTGTACTCTGTCTTTAGCCTTTCCCGCTGGCTTCTAGGAGAGTTTCTCATCTATCTGATCTTCAAACTCACTGATTTATGCATCACCTTTATCCATCTTGCTATATATCTTATCTGTTGTTTTATTCATTTCAGCTATTACATATTTCATACCTAGCACTCAGTTGGGTCCTTTTTTTTTTTTCAATGTTTTCTTGTTTTTGCTTCATGTTGCTGAAATCACCCTTAACCTCTTACTATAGTCATCTTCATCACTTTAATTTCTTGTTCCATCTCTCCTCTCCTAACTCTAATTTAGTGGCTTTACATTACCAAGTTTGTTGTTTTCTTGTATGGTAACTGTACTTCTTATACGGGTTTCTGGTTATTTTGTCCCCCAAACTCCTCTTCCCCTTAGAGTATCAGTTACTACAATAGGTCACGTGTTGGGAAAATGGTGCCAGCCTAGTCTCCAGTTGGTGCAGGTTAATTAATGCCAGGAAAGAGAGCTTCAAAGGCCACAGAACTGATGGTGATTATTCTAATTTGCCTGCCACCTTCCACAAATAACTTTTCTAGTGCATAGTCATTCACAGCATAAAATTGTTTTGGTCACCAAAGAACCACATGCACAGTGGTGATCCCAGAAGATAATAATAGAGCTGAAAAATCCCTACCACCTAGTGATGTCATAGTACAACACATTATTCACATGTCTGTGGTGATGTTGGTGTAAACAAACCTACTGCGCTGCCAGTCAGTCGTATAAAAATATGGCACATGCAATTATGTACAGTGTATAATACTTGATAATAAATGACTATGTTACTGGTTTATGCATTTACTACACTTCTATTACTTTAGAGTGTACTCTTTCTACTTATAAAAATGTTTGCTATAAAACAGTGTGCTGTGTTATGTTGGTAGAAGCCTCATATATCTGTTTATTGCAGCTCTTGACTGCATCATTTTCTCTTGTGCTTGATTTAATCTTCTATTGTTTTGTACAGTAACATGCTGTACACACTTGTAGCCTAGGAACAATGTGCTGTACATCGTATAGCTTAGGTATGTAGTAGGCTGTACACTTAGCTTCTGTAAGTGCACTGGGTGATGTTCACACAATGACAAATCACTTAATGCATTTCTTAGAATGTATCCCCATTGGTAAGCAGGTCTATGACTGTATTTACCATTTTAAACTTTCCAGAAACAGTCTCTCCATGGATTTGCTCTCCCTACCCTGGGGGTTTGGAGTGGGAGGGGTACAGTGGTGAATGCCCCAGGATAGCTAGTTGGTATACCCACCCTTTTCACCCTTTCCCTCCTTGTGCAGGGCTCTTGCACTCACTGCACATGCTGTACTCTCTTGCCCTCTGCCAGCTTCCATGGTGATTGGCAGGCAGTGATGTGGGAGAGAAGTGAGAACTGAACAGAAAGTTGTTCTTTCACGTCTCCTCTCACAGCCACCTGTGGGTGCTCTCCCCCAGGCTGAAGATTTCTCTCCTTTTCCTCCTGCTGCCCCTATATAATAATAATTCCTGAGTCTGCAGACTCCCCAGTGTTCTATTTTATTTTACATTTTGTTATTAATTCCTCAAGTCCAAGTTTCCCTTCGGCTTCTACCGTTTCTCTAGGGTTGATTTTCAGAAAGGAGTCAGTGGCCAGTGTAGTTTGTCATCCTGACAGAATGGTTTACAGAATGAGCAGGTGTACCATAGAAAGTGGAGAATTTGAGACAAATGTATGCATCTCAAGGAGAAAGAGGCTACAAATGACGCTTTTTTCTGCATTAAATTTTTTATTGTAATTAATGTAAGCACTGCCCATGCCTCCCCCTGTGGGACCCCCTACACTAAGAAAGCATCTGCAGGGTTTCAGTCATCTGGATACTTCCAGTAGAAGTAAAAGCACCGTGTAATCCGTCTGATTCTTCCCCTCCCCCACCCCTATTCCCCAGGGCAAGCTGACACCAGTGCTACTTAGATCTTACCTTCATCATCATCTTGGCAAACTCTCTTGCTACCTCCACGTGTTTGATCTCCTATAATCTGATTTTGTGTCTCCCTGTTTCTTGATCCTTTCCCTTGCTTGGCGAAGAAACTAGTATGTTTTGGCTATTTTCTAAGAAAGAATTCTTAAGAGGTAAAAATTCGAGTCTGCATGTAGTGGTCATTTGGCATTCAGCCTGCCTCAGAAGTTTGAACACTCTCTTCCCATCAGTTAAACAGCTTTTACATTATAAATTCTATATTAAAAATTGATTTGGGAGGGAAGGAGAGAAACAGAAATATTGATTTGTTGTTCCACTCATTTATGCATTGATTGGTTGATTCTTGTATGTGCTCTGACTAGGAATCAAACCTGCAACTTTGGTGTATTGAGACAATGCTCTAACCAACTAAGCCACTCATCCAGGGCTCATTAAGTTCTACAGTTTTTAACACAGACTTGTTTTCCAGCTGCTAGATTGAGGACCTGCGATTTTGATGCTACCAATCAGCTGCATATGTGTCAGAGTCAGAATTTGGGTCCAAAGCTGATTACTTGGGAAGGAGGGAGGGCCTGAGGTCTCGTGTAGCCGGTACAGATCTGGGTAAGGGAACAAGTGGGTTCTGGAGTCCACAGTGTGGCTGAAGCATGTGATTTAACAGTCTCCTGACCCAGCAGAGGCAGAAGTTGAAACTGGCACCTGTGATAGCAGTCCTGCGGCTTATAAGGAAGGCAGCACCCCCTGGGCGGGCAGGTCCAGGCTGGGGTGCTGGGGTGTCATGCCTGTGTGCATGAGCTTGTTTCTCCACTCATGGAGAAACTTCCTCTACCACACAACTAGTCCTGTTGGCTTAAACCGGTGTCTCAGGCTATTTAGGCTACTGTAACAGAATACCACAAACTGGGTGGCATAAAACCAACAAAAATTTACTTCTCAACATTCTGGGGGCAGGCAATTCAAGATCAGCATGCCAGCATGTTGGGTGTTGGTGAGGGGCCTCATCCAGATTGCAGATTGTCAACTCTGGCAGCACCCTCACATGACGGAAAGGACATGGGAGCTTTCTTGAATCTCTTATTTTTTGTTTGCTTGTTTTTTTTTAATAAGGGCATTAATCTTATTTATGAGGCCTCTACCCTCATGACCTAATCATCTTCCCAAGTACCCACCCCCCAATATCACATTGGACATTAGGGTTTCAACATATGAATTTTTCGGGGGGAGCACAAACATTCAGACCATAGCAACTGGCTAGAGTAACTTCTGCTGTGTTAGACTAACCTGGTCAATATGCCTTAAAAGATGTCTAAAGGTGTCTTGATTCTTATTGCAAGACATAAGAGTTTGAGAACAGAACTCTTAATTTAGAAACTATTTTCCTCAAAAATTATCATTTCTCTATTACCTTTGGCTTCTCCTGTTGTTGATGAGAATTCTGAAGCCATTCTTTTTCCTGAGTCTATATGTGACTTCTCTTCAAAGCTTTTAAATTATTTATTCATTCATTCATTCATTTATTCATTTTTAATTGTATTTTTTCCATTACTATTTAGTCTCCTTATACTCCTCCCCTCAGCAATTACTACCCTGTGTTGATGTCCTTTTTCCTGTTTTCTCAATCCCTCACCCCCTAACTTTCCCCAACAGCCGTCATCCAGCTCTCCATCCATGAGTCTGTCCCTATTTCCTTGTTAGTTAAGTCCGTTCATTAAATTCCACATATGAGTGAAATCACATGGTATTTGTCTTTCTCTGACTGGCTTATTTCACTCAGCATAATGTCCATTCATACTGTCATGAAGGGTAAAATTTTCTTTTTTTATCGCTGAGTAGTATTCCATTATATAACGGTCCTATAGTTGTTTTATTCACTTATCTGCTGATGGACTCTTGGGCTGCTCCATATCTTGGTGATTGTAAATAATGCTGCAATGAACATAGGAGTAGTTATGTTCTTTTAAATTAGTGTTTTGGGTTCTTTCAGATATGTTCCCAGAAGTGAGTCCTCTTGGTCAAAAAGCAGATCCATTTTTAATTGTTTTAGGTATCTCCATACTGTTTTCCACAATGGCTGCACCAATCTGCATTCCCACCAACAGTGCAGAAAGGTTCCCTTTTCTCCATGTTCCCCTCAGCACTTGTTGATTTATTGATGATGGCCATTCTGACAGGTGTAAGATGGTATCTCATTGTGGTTTTTAATTTGCATTTCTCTGATGATTAGTAACATTAAGCATCTTTTCATATGTCTATTGGCCACCTGTTCTCTTTTAAAAAGTGTCCATTCAGGTTTTTTGTTCATTTTTTAATTGGGTTGTGTGTTTTTTGGTGTTGAGTTTTATAAATTCTTTATAAATTTTGGATATTAACCCCTTATCAGATATATTGGCAACTATTCTCTCCCATGCTATGGGATGTCTTTTTGTTTTGTTGACATTTTCTTTTTCTGTGCAAAACCTTTTTAGTTTGATGTAATCCCATTTCTTTACATTTTGCTTTTGTTTCCTTTGCCTGCAGAGATACACCCTATAAAATATTGCTATAAGTTAAGTCTGAGATTTTGCTGCCTATGTTTTCTTATATGATTTTTGTGGTTATGGATCTGACATTTAAGTCTTTAACCCATCTTGAATCTATTCTTGTGTGTGGTGTAAGAAGGTGGTCTAGTTTCATTTTTCTGCACTTATCTGTTAAATTTTCCTAACATCATTTATTGAATAAACTATCTTTACCCCATTGTATGTGCTTGCTTCCTCTTTCAAATGTTAAACTGACTCTAAAGTCATGGGTTTATTTCTGGGCTCTCTGTTCTGTTCCATTGATCTATATGTCTGTTTTTATGCCAATACCATACTGTCTTGATTACAAGGCATGATTACTCTGGCCTTATGGTATAGTTTGGTATTAGGTAGTGTGATCCCTCCCACTTTGTTCTTTCTTAGGATCACTGCTGCTATGTGGAGCCTTTTGTGGTTCCAGATAAATTTTTGAACTATTTGTTCTAGTTCTGTGAAATATATCACTGGAATTTCCAAAGCTTTTTGAAATCACAAAGTAGCATTTATTCTTAAATTTTTGTAACTTATATTATAAAAATCTACAAAGAGTTATATTTTAAAGAGCCAAAGAGTTCCTTCTGTTGTCTTATGAAAATGGTTTTCTGACTTGGTTCCCTCATTTCCTTATCACGAGAAGCAACCACTTTACCACTAGTATATATAAGATATGGATGATTAAATGTATTTTTAGCCCACATGAAATGGATCCCAAGAAGTCTTTCAAAATTCTCACATTTAGCAGCTGTTATTCATCTTTCCAAGAAAGCATTATACATAAAAGTAGGTGACTGCCTTATACCTAAAAGACATTAGGTTGTAGGGTTAGAGATCCTTTGAGAGTAACTGTTGATGACTTTTTCCTCCCCTTTCATTCATTTGGTGATAGAATCTGAGCCTGGGCTGGGATCTGAAAATAGAAGGGGCCTCTATTTTTAAGGGGTGACAAGTAGGAGGTTAGCTGGTTTGGAGTCTACAACATTTGTAGTACCAGCATTCAGGATGGGGCTCCTGACATAGGGAAAGGGCTGGGGAGTGAAATCGGAAGGGCTACAGTAGGACACTAAGGACTTGGAACACCCTGCAGAGAACCAGAAGACCCACAGTAGCCAGGGCAGGGGGCATTCTGGCAGAGATGAGCCTCAGTTAATCACTTGGGACCCTATTTAAACACCAGCAGAAACAGCAACCCCAGGCAGAGGAAGCCATTCTAGGCTGTCCAGGCTTTCGCTACTGCTGCTTCACCTGCCTTTGGTGTGTCTACTCATGCTAAGCCCACCAGGTCCAGTAACTGCTTTTAATTTCTCCAACTCTAAGGGAGCACATTTAACTCCAAAGTAACAAAGCAGTGAGAGACATTAGCAGAATCCTCTCCTGAGATTATCTAGCATCCTGAAATTTCTACATGTATGGAAGGGTCAAGGGAATCCAAGAGATAAACTGATTTCCTGCTTATAGGGATACTAGGGCTCAAGTGTGGTACTAGGAATTCTCCAAGGGCCTAATTAACTTTTATTTAAGAAACAATCTGTGAAATAAGACATACCAGTAACACATGTGATATTTTATGGATATCATTTCCCTACTTCTCTTGACACTAGCAACTCTGGTTACCTGTTTTTATGGACTAAATGTACTCAGCCATAAAAAAGAACGAAATCTCACCTTTTATGTCAGCATGGATACATTTTAAGTTAATTAACAACTACATATCTTTATAGTGAATGGTGGATTCTATAAATTTTCTGTCAAGAGAATTTTCCATTGTTCATTTCCCTCTTAAGCTTGATACCTGGTGTTGAAAACTTGAAAAGCAATCTCAACCAACTGTGACATAGGCATGCCTACAGCACCTTCTGTAATTTCTTTTGTATGTCTTCTGTATGCTCTGCCCACCTTGATTTTAGGGCTCTTGGCACAAGGATGATGGAAGAATGAATAATGTGTTCTGTGGCTCCAGCTGTGGCTTCTACATTGTGGATCAGTGGGCAGCCAGGGCAGCCAGCATGCAGTGAGGCTAGTGGTGCAGCTACTACTTCAGCAGCCATGACCGTGGGCTCCAGCCAAGCCTGGTTTTCTGAGAGAGCCCCTCCCTGATGAAGCCATCTCTGCATGCTGGGCAGATCAGTCCTATCTGAGTTTCCCTGGTTCCTGAAAGGTCCCACTGACCCTCTGCAGCCAGCAGGACTGGGATGGGGGCACCTCAGAAAAGGTGAAGTGGGAGGGGTAGGATATCTTCTCTATTCTAGGCTCAGCAGGTGTCAGAGCTGCCTACCCTGAGTCCTGGAAAATAGTCATGTAATGAATGCCTGGCACAAGCCCCCTGCATGGGGACACCAATGGGAGCTCTGGAATATATAGTTTGTCTCCATGGTGGAGCTTTTCCAGTGGTGTGCTGATAAAATGTTTGACAATCAGCTTTTCAGAGGGGGAAAACAAAATACAAAGCCTGATGTGTAGCATAGCAGATTTCCATGGTGTAGATACTCCCATAGACACCTTGTAAGTCCTTGGTTGAGACTGGGGAAAAGGGTCTTTTTTAGGCTCCAAATGGCACCCTGCATGGCCCTGTAGTATCCCGGGGCTGTGGGGAGAGGCAATGATGGCCAAGTTGTCCAAAACGGGGCCTAAGCTACTGTAATAGCCTGCTTAATTAAAGATGGCCCCATCTTCAGAGGACCAATTGACAGCCGAGGCTGCCTCTTCCTATATACTGAAATCGTAACCCCGATACGGTGGTATGATGAGGTGGGGCTTTTGGGAGGTGATTAGGTCATGAGGTTAGATCTCATCTCCTATAATGGTGTTAGTGCCTTTATGAAAGTGACCTCAGAGATATTTTGACCCTTTTTACCACATGAGGACACAGTGAGAAGATGACTATTTGGCCATATTCAGACACTGAGTCTATTGGCACCTTGATCTTGGACTTTCCAGTTTCCAGAGAAACGAGAAGTAAATGTTTGTTATTAAGGCCTCCCACTGTAAGATCCATGTGATTTAGTTTTGGTTTAAAAAAAAATTTTTTTTAAGCAGTGGAGGATGAGAAGTTGGGGAGAAAGGAGTACAAACTGGGAGGGACTGGACCTAACATGATTTTCTGTATACAAAGCTCCACCTCAAGTTGCCCCTATCAACCCAAGGTAGTTTCTACAACTCACCAAGATCAATTTGTATCCAATTTGTATATTCCTTCCATGCAGAACTGGACTTTTTATCAAAAGGTAGAAAAGAAAAGCCTAACAGTTTAAAGCTGAATGAATGTAAGGAGCCCTGACCTTAATTTCTCTGAACAATAGCCCAAAACAAAAACACTAAAAAAACCTCAACCAACCAACCAAAGAAACCCAAATCCAAAACAAACCCCAAATCATATAACCATAGCCCTGAACAAACAGAGACACTGGGTACATCATTACGTTCATATGCCAGGGTAAATAACACAACTTTCAACAAACAATGATAATCCTGATAGGAAACATGAAGCCATATCAGCCACTAAAGATTTTTGGCAAATGAAAAGAGGCAAATAGTCCAAAGTAGGCCCTGCATCTGTGACTCTCCCTAAATTGCCTGTTTGCTCCATCACAGCTGTTGGCAGGGTCCTGGAAATTAGTTCCCTGGCTTAATCCAAGGTGAATGGGTCCATGGAGTCTTTCAGTCACACTCAATTCTGCCATCATCATATTCACACAGACGTTGTGTCAGCTGTCCTGATTCCTTGGATGAGGTGAGGCTGTAGCTATGGCTGTGACTAATGACAGACACGTTTGTCCTTTGTAGTTAGGGAGGGAGAAAGGGCACTAGAGAACAGCTCCATCTATAAAAGAAAGGTGTAGATTGGAAATGAACAAATGGGTTCCAATAAAATAAGATAAGATAAATTTGATAGCAAGTGGTTATAAGTGAAGAAATTAAAATATGAGAGGTTCTAGTCAAGCACTTTTTTTTTTTTTTTTAACTAGAAAAAGCCAATCTCTAAAGTAAGCAAAAGTAATCAGAATGTATCAACTCAAGGGAGAACAAGATATGGCACTTGGAAAGGAAAGGTAATAATGGCAACGATAATGTTCAGGCTCTGACTCAATAAAATGTAATGTAACATTAACAATTTCTTGGGAAAAAACTAATCAACTGCTCTTCTCATTTTATCTATGGCTCTATATTCCATATGAATTATTTATCTGTGGCTCTATATTCCACATGAATTATTCATTGCTGTGGTTAGTCCCTGTAGTTGGTGCATCCCTGAAGAATTCTGGGATGTTAAGTAACATCGAAAGTAAAATTTGCGATATTTTATTTAAGGATAAATGTTAATTAAGGATTTATTTATAAATAATTATATTTATTTTTAATCAAATCTTTCCTCAATTTCAGCTATTGATATTACTCCATTCAAATCTAGGATTCTCACTATGTATTTTGTAGTCTAGCTCTTATGCTTTTTCCAATTCAAAATACTCATCTCATGGAGGCAGTGATTTTTTTCACGTTGCTTGCTAACATGTTTTCTTCCCACAGCCTGTGAGGATGGCTGTGTGAGGCATTAGTAACACTGAGAGCAGAGGCAAGCTGGAGGCAGTGTGTTGTAGGTGTTTTTGTTTACTCAGGCTGTGTGTCAGAACCCTAACATGATGTTCAGCTTGGGTGTACTTGGCCCAGTTACCTGCGTGATATAATTTGAGGGTCTTTTAAACTGAGTGTTTCATGAAGGTAATAAAGTAATTTTGGAGAAGAATCAAAACCAAACCCTAGAATTAAAACTAATGGTCAACCTCAGCATTGATATAAACAACAAACTATAAGCTATCATAAAGTGGAATTTGATCTCATTTTCCAGTTCTCTGTCCTCTGCACAGGTGGCTCAGGGGATATTTTCTCTCCTTATTCTTTCCTATGACTTTGTAAAGAATTTCAACTTAGTTGTTGCCCTGAATGAGGACCTGTGTCCCTGGACCCAGCCCACAGGCAGCTAAAACTGGGGGTGCAAGTGGGAGGCCTTGCAGGGTGGTGGTGGTGGTGGTGCTACAGGGACTATCAGGAGGGTATGTGCATGGAGTTGCTCCGCAGATACCTGATAAAATGGAAGGAGACACTGCAACATGGAGACCTTCCAAAGACACATGTAACCCACAGTGCCATCTGTGACCAAGAGGTCATCCTGAGGTCCAGGGCCCTTGGCTCCTACTCTAAGGAGATCAACCTGACTGGCATTGTGACAGGGAGGACCAGACCCAGGATGTGGAGCTTGTGGAGACCAGGAGTTAGGACCTTCTGGAAGTGGGCAGCCATGGTGGTACCTTCTGGGCAGAAGCAGAGATACACATATCATGTGCGGTGGGCGGGGCTGCTGGAGCTCCTTGCTCTAAGCTGGGAGTTGCCTCCTTGCCTCCTCAGGCCACTGTCCCCACCGTGGGCACCATGGGCATTGTGGCTGTGCTGGGCCTCCCTGAAGCTGTGGTGGCTGGAACTGTGGTGTGGAGGAAGAAGTGCTTAGGCAGAGAAAGAGGAGCAGGCTGCCCACAATGACAGCACCCAGGGCTCTAATGGAGCTCTCAGGGCTTTTAAAGCAAGGCACATCTGCCTTGTGGGGGTTGAGTGATAGAGGATTTGCTCCAACTTTGTGATTCAGGAACCTCTGATTTCTTGTTGCGAAGGACATCTGAATGTGTGTGGGTTCCTATCAGCATAATGTGAGGAGGTGGGAGGCTAGCCCACTGCTGCCTACCATGGTCCCTCCTCACACTTTCCTGTTGGAGCAGAGGAGGGGCTTGGTCCTCCCCATCTCTGTCTTTACTTTGGGTGCACTGAGCTTCAACTTCTTATTGCCTTGTTGAATTAGACTCTAGGTATGAATTTTTTTCACTTCTTGCCATGAAAGGTTGATGGATTAATTAAAAGAGAAGATCTGAAAGTTTGAGAGGACATAAATGGAAGCACAAGAACTTTCCAGAAAATAAAAAAGAAATAAAGATTGAACTTATCATATACTGAACACAGAAGTGGTGGCGTGTTAGCCACCATTCCCACACATTTTTAAAAGAGATTTATTTATTTTTAGATAAAGGGAAAGGGAGGGACAAAGAGAGAAGCATCAACCTGTAATTGCCTCTTATACCCACTGGCCCTCAACCCAGATATGTGCCTTAACTGGGAATAAACTGGAAACCCTTTGGTTCGCAGGCCAGTGTTCAATCCACTGAGCCATATCAGCCAGGGCTCCCACACATTCTTGATCTTGACTTGGCATCAGATTAATCTCTAACAACTTTAAAAAGCAAGAATAAGCTTGAGCTCCACTTCTAAACTATTGAAACATAATCTCTGGAGATGAGACATGATAAATCTGTCTTAAAAAAAACAACAACTCCACTCTTTAAAAAATACTCTAGTGTGCAGCCAGGTTTGAACACACAACCCGCATGCGGCTTGCTGTAGCCATGGTGAGTCAAATGCCACAAGTGACCGCACTGATTATGTTGGAATTAGTTTAGTTCCGTTTAATTCTCTTTGATGGCCTGGCTAGAGGAGCAGAATAGTGACAAGGTTAAGAAGGTAAATTGTCACATCAGATTGCTGAAGTTCAAATCCTGATTTTATTTCTGTGTGTTTTACTGAGCAAGTTATTTAATCTCTGCATGTTTCAGTTTATTCATCTGTAAAATAGGCACTAAAAATAGCACCTGTCTCATAGCCTTGTTGGATGATTAAACAAGTGGATACACATAAAGCACTGAGATTGGCACCTGAGACATAGTAGTTCCTGCTGGTGAAGTATTAATCACTATTTTTAAAAAGATTTTATTCATTATTTTTAGAGTGAGAGGAAGGGAGGAAGGAAGAAAGGGAGAGAAACATCAATGTATGGTTGCCTTTCATCTGCCTCCAGCTAAGGACCTGGCTGGAGACCTGGCTTGCATCCTGGTTATATGCCCTGGCTGGGGAATTGAACCAGTGACCTTTGGGTTCCCAGACTTATGACTATCCACTGAGCCACCAGCCAGGGCTAGTCATTATTTTATAATCATGATCCAATCATAGGGCTCACCTAGAGTTTGACAGGACTTTAAAAGATGATCTGGTCCTCAGGCAGTTGGGTATTAATATGATCCCCAGTTTAGCAATTAGAAAGCTCAGGTTTCTTTTTTAAAATAGTTATTCAAGGATATGTGGTTTTTTAAATTTTTTATTTGAGAGAGAGAGGAAGGAGGGAGAGAGAGATGGGGGGAGAGAGAGAGAAGGGAAGGGAAGGGAAAAGAAGGGAAGGGGAGGGGAGGGGAGGAAAGTGAAACATTGATTCAGGGAACATTAATTGGTTGCCACCTGTAGGCACCTGGACCAGAGATTGAGCCCTTATCCTAGATATATGCCCTGACCAGCGATCAAGTCTACAACTCTCTGGTACACAAGATGATGCTCCAACCAACTGAGCCACCTGGTGAGGGTAAAAGCGCAGGTTCTTAAGTGATGTGCCTGCTCAAGATGATTCAGAATTAAAATAACAATAATTATAACAAAAACAAGACCAAGTAATATTTATTGTGTGCTTACTACATGCCAAATACTGTATTAAGTGTTTGATGTACATTTTATCATGAACCCAGTGCTTTTTAACTGTGAATGTGCACACAAAATCACCTGGGAGTCTGGGGAAGATGATTCCATTGGTCTGAGGTGGGGCCCAAGAGCCTCCGTCTCTAACAAGCTTCCAGGTGGTGGTGGCACTGCTGCTGGTCCAAGATTCCTGCTTTGCATAACAGCTTTAACTGGAACAACAACCTGACCTGGTGGGTGTTCCTTATTATTTATGCTTCACATATAATAAAGCTGTGAGGATAAATAACTTTCTCAAGGTCACAGGACTTAAAGCGGGCTTGGACTGATTGCTTCATTTCCAGAGCTTGCTTCCTTAACTACCACCACCCTTGATTTCATTCATGTGCAGGTAACAGCAGTGTCTGTGCCATTTGGCTTCTCCTATTAAAGCTGCAGAACATAGAACAAACACCATATGGGGCCCAGAGTCAGGTCTCTAGTTAAAGCAGAGACACCCATGGAATGTTTTGTATATTTTTTATTGTACATCACACCCCTGGCCCTTTCAGCTAGAATGACCCATCCATAACAATGGCTTCTCTTACCCATAAAAGAAGGTTTTAAATTCCAGCTGGTGTTAAACCTAATTAATGCTCAGGTCACTCCTAAGCTCTAAAACTCACTCCCACTCTTTTTAATCCTATCTTAGTTGGTTTGAACCCATTTCACCAAGTTTAGAATTCTTAGCTAAATATACTTAATTTGGACCCTGGCTCTCCCTTGCTTTTTCTGTCTTAGCCCATGTGGCAGACACAGAGATGCACCACTCAGACCTCCTTTGAAAAAAGAAATTGTTGCTCAGGCTGGAGGAGCCAAGTTAGCTGACACTTCCAGCCGTTAATTCTTCCAGGTCTGTTTCAGCCTTGGAGCCCTAGCCAGGCTCTTCTCTGGCCCCCAGCCCTGACTATTCCCACTAATGCTGACCCCTCTGCGAGCACCCTTTGTTCAGAGCTCCTTGCTGGGCTGGCAGAGACTCTTCAGGGCGGCTTCATGGTGTGATGACTCCCATAACCAATTCTACTTTCTTCTTTTCTTTTCACAAGTACTACTCCCCAGTACAGTAAACCTTTTACTTTCGTAATGACATCTCCACATCTGCTCCCAAGAAGTCTTCAACCAACACCTACTGCTCCAGTGAGAGCTCCCGCTCAACTTAATTCAAGTTACTGATCCACAGCTAGCGTGGTGCTCACTAGACATCTATGACCAGGCAGGTACTTAAATTATAGTATATAGCCACTCCACAAACAGGAGCACATTAAGTAACCACTGTGTACTCATAGCGTCATAAGTATAATCACCTCTTCTAAATGTCTGAAATAAAGAAGAAATATGGCAAATTTACATATTAAGCTTCTATTTAGCCTTTGGTCCTATGATAAATTGTTTGTTAGAATTTAAGCTTTAGCAATTACATACTACATCATAGGATGATTTGGTACAGCCTATGAAATTATAGTTCTGTAACATAATGAGGAAAAACAGTTGTCACCAATATAAGAAGGGACTGGCCATGATTATAGTGAAAAATACAGTGACCATACAATGTCATCAACATTGAACTAGAGCCCAAAAAGTAAATCACATATTAGATACAGAAAAGTAAACACAGAGTAAAAGGCTCTGAGTTTTTGTTTTTCCTAGTTTAAATACTACACAGAATCCTGAGTCTTGGTTATAATTTCAAGTATGGTGACAAGTAGTTGTCAACATGATTTAATTTGACAGACTCTCAGAGAGTCCCTTCCTCTCCTGGCCAAATCTGTATGTCTCCATGTTGAGGGGTTTAGAGTCTGAAGCAGAGCAGGTGAGGGAAGGAATGGTAATTTTTAAGCATGGGCCATTTCCCAGAACTACAGGCCTGTGTCATTGCTATTCAGACATCCGTGGCTATTGGTGGAGAGGAGATGAAGAGAAGGTCTGGGAATCCAGGGGACAGAATGAGATCTTTCAGTCTCTGGAGAGGGAGAAACAACTGAGATGGAGACAGGGAAGAAGTAAAAGACAAATCCAATTTTAATTACAGCAGACTTTGGGTACATAAGAGAGTCTTAGAAAACCTGTAGAGAGACTAGAAGTAAATTATAAAGGGAAGAGCTAGGCAATAATATCCATGAGATGGGCAGAATGTTTTGAAAAATGGAATTGTAGGTCAAAAAAGGAAAGCAAACTACTAAAGAAATCATGAGTTATTCTCTAGAAGTTATTTTGGCTTTGTTTGATGCCAAAAGGGGAATAGGTTAGATCTTAAGTAGAATTTCCTGTCAACAAAAACAGACATCATAAATTAATAAGGAAGGTTGTGAAATTCACATTTATTGAAGACAACGGCAGAAAGTAGAACAAACAAGAGATAACTAATGTTAAATCACTTTTCTCCCCACAATTCTCTGATTTATAAAAGAAATTGCATCTTTCCTCTTTCTGCTTCACCTGCAGTCTGAGGTGCAGGCAGCAAAGGTTTGGGTGTGTGGTTTCCTGCATAACGAGCCTGGAAACCCACCAGAGCACACACACTGACTCTGTCACCCATGGCGCAGCTAAAATGACATCAATAAATCATAAAATAGGCCCAAGAGGCTATGATAAATCATTTAGAGTTGCTATTAATATTTTAGACATGCTCATTTTTAGCAGTGTGTTAAATTTTAGTGTTTGCATTCCATTTTAATTCAGCGCTTGATAACTGAAATATAAGGCTATTAAGATGATTTAACATTTTTTGATAATCATAAGAGGATTAAACAGAACAAGGGAACTGACGGTTACTAGCTTTCTTTTCTCTAAAACTTCCGCCTGGCCCTTTGGGCACTGGTTCTCTTGGGTGAGCTAGGGTGATAACCACTGATCCTCCCCTGTACCGATGCAGTGTTTTGACTGCCTTCCGGACAATTTCCTTTCCTGCCTGTGAAGCTCTCACTTCTCAGCAGTGTGGTGTGGTGTGGTGTCTGGCAAGTTGACCAATTCATACTGGGTTGTCCAGGATGTTCCTGGCTTTAGTGCTGGAAGCTTCAAGCTTCAGGAAACACAGGAGCCTGGGAAGGTTGGTTACAGGCTGGTCTTGGATTCAAAGGACTATTCTTTGGCAGTTCTAGTCCCAGGCAAAACTGTAGTTTTCAGCACAGTCATATTTAGGGCCTTCTGTCTTTTTTTTTTCCCTGTGACCTGCAGGCCCCCCAGCCTCTATTTCTTTAGTGGGTTTATTCTCTCTCTAGTTGGTCAGGGCATCCACTGAGGCTAGCTACTTCTTTCATATCATCAAAAACAACCCAAGTTATTAATAAAAACTACTCTTTCCTGAGAACTCATCTGGTGCCCAGCAGTGTGCTAAGTATTATTTATTTATTTATTATTATTTTTAAAGATTTTCTTCACCATTTTTAGAGAGAGGGGCAGGAAGAGAGGCAAAGAGGGAGAGAGACATCAATGTATGGTTGCCTTTCACCTGCCTCCAGCTATGGACCTGGCTGGAGACCTGGCTTGCAACCTGGTTATGTGCCCTGACTGGGAATCAAAACAGTGACCTTTGGGTTCACAGGCTGATGCCTTATCCACTGTGCCACCAGCCAGGGCTTATTTTATATTTTATATTACAATAGCAAAGGTCGTTACAAGAGCTCTGCAAGGATGATATTATCACTCCTGCTGCTGACAAGGAAACTTAAATTCAGAAGGTTAAGAAATTAGGCAAAGACCAAAGAACTGGTCATTAGATGCTATTTGTATTTTAAAGCCTATAGGTTTTTCTTAATCAGAACTTGACTCCCTTAGGAACTTGCCTACTAATACTTAGGGCTTCAGTGAGTGGATCTCTGCTAATAAATGCTAATAAGTTTGTGATAACTCATACTTCATGAATCATAACTTATCAACCTTCTTTTTTAGAATTTTCTCTCCTCTCTCCATGCCCCCCTCTCTCCTTTTGAGCACCAAGAGCCAATTCAGGTAGCTGCCTTCAAGGGACCTATGGAGTCTCAGAATAGGCCCGGACAGACTGACAGCTCCACTCAGAGTTGATGAAGACTCTATCTGCCAAGACTCTTGATTGGGTCCTTACTGGATCACCTAACGGAAAGGTATAAAGGGTACCTGGCTTTAGGTGTGACTGATTCTGGTACTAATGAGCTTCATCAGACACTGTGCCTCTCCATCTCTTAGTTTTGCATCCTTTGTATTGGCACCATTCCAGGCAGCCTTTTCCATTACAGTGATTTGCAGGAGCTTTTTGGCTTAAGGCCTGCCTCTTGGCTTATCAACTTCTGAAAAATCTCAGAATTTAGTCAATGGGACTGATTTAAGTCATGGGTCTGCCTCTGAACCAATCACTGTGGCCAGAGAGGTGGGCTACAGTGTTTGCCTAAAGCCCTAGTTACATGTCCACACTTGGATTTGGGGATGGGATAAAGTCAGGTTTGTCAGAATCACATGGAAATGGGGGGCATGCTTCATCAAAGGAGAAATGAGGCTTATTACCAGAAGTAGTGGGAAAATCAGATTCTGAGTAGTGCAAACTAGAGATGGAGCTTGAAACTGCAATTTAAATTGAGTTGGTTTTGAAAAGGAAATGAGAAACTAGAAAGGCATTTTATAAACTTTAAAGTTCTGTGCAATTAAAAAAATGTTCTCCTTTTATTAATTGATGTACTGCCCTGCTCAGAGTTTAAAAATGAAAGGCATTAAAAGCCTGCACTTTAACTTGATTAGTAGATCATTCAATAGAAACCAATGCAAATTAAACCAGCACAGCCTTATAGGGGCAAGTACAGCTCTGGTTGCAGTTTCTTCTCCTTTCTTTTCCCCTTCCTTCCTTCCTTCCTTCCTTCCTTCCTTCCTTCCTTCCTTCCTTCCTTTCTTCCTTCCTCTCCTTTTCCTCTTCCTTCTCTTCCCCCTCCTCCCCCTTCACTCCGCCTTCCCCCTCCTTCTTTGTTTTTCCATTGACCTTCCGGAAGAAAGGCTCTCAGAGGGAGTCCAGAGAAGAAAGAGGGGCTGGAAAGTGTTACTTATCATGAAAGGTATATGGTCAAAACTAAATGTGTTTGACTCATCAAACCTCACACTTTATTTTATTCACACTTTATTTAAAAGATTAAATATTGATTTTCTTAATATCATGTAACATAGGTATAATGTGGTAAGCTCATCACATAAGCATCAACTTCAAACGACTGCTACTTCATCAAAAATTTCCCCCCTTTTGTTTCTTGGAGAGAACATTTTACTTTCCCCTCAATAGTTCTGCTGTTCACAAATTTACACAGCCACTCCCATGACTCAGGAAGTTTCTGCTTGGATGTCAAGGCCCGGGAAGGTAATTTCTCTTCAAGCATATTACCTTCATAGAATGCCTAAAGAAGAAGGCAAGGTGTTCCCACTACCCTAATCCTCCCTGGGGCCTCTTCTGCCTGCTCTCCCTGTCCAGGATCTCATTTGTCTCCCTTCAGCCTCCTGGTTCAGGTACCAGGAGAGAAAGTATCTGTACAATGTATCCTCTCTCTTTCAAATCCCATTTGTTCATGCTCCTTCACATTAAATGCTCATTTACATTGACAGTGTGCTTTAGTTAAACCTAGAAACACTAGAAATGGGAAAACTGAACTTCCAAAAAGATACACACAAAAAAGTGCATAAATATTGACACATAATAATAACTAATGTGGATATTTAATTATAGAAATATGTGGCCATAAAAATTTTTTACAAAGAAGTAAAAACTCCTATACCACCATTAAGATATTAGCATTATGAACTTAACAAAGCCTATTCCTTCAGTTTGTTTGGAGGGAGGAGGGAAGGCTTGACATTTGTGTTATTTTTTTTTTTTAATGTATAAAAATGAGATCATGTTAAAACACTCATTTATAATCTGCTTTTTTTTACATGTCAGTATCTGGCTATTTTCTACAACAGTTTATTTTATAAAGGAGTTATGTTTTATTTTTTCCTACTTAAAATTCTACTTTAAAATATTCTTTGATTTGCCCTGGCTGGTGTGGCTCAGTGGATAGGCACCGGCCTGAGAACCCAAAGGTTGCTGGTTCAATTCCCAGCCAGGGCACATAACCAGGTTGCAAGCCAGGTCTCCAGCCAGATTCTTAGCTGGAGGCAGGTGAAAGGCAACCATACATTGATGTCTCTCTCCCCTTCTGCCTCTCTCCTTTTCCTTCTCTCTAAAAATAATAAATATTTAAAAAATACTTTTTGGTAAAAAAAATTTTTTTTTGATAGAATAACAATTGCTAAATATAAATGTATAGAGATTTTTCTTTTGCATCAATATATTGCTGCCCCAGGTGAGAGAGATGTTTGTATTTTAATATTGTTCTTCTTTAGACAATGCCTTAGTGCAGGGAATGAATTTAACAACTGGTTCCACAGAAAAAGTTTTAAAATAGTTCACTCATTATTTTCATCGTGATACATAGTCTGTCCTTCCATTTGCCCATGAATGACCGCCTTTAAAGAGAAACTTACTCCTTCTTTGATGAGTGTTTATAGAGGGAAGGAAGAAATCAAACTCAGTATGCACTTTAAATGGCATTGATTAAAGATACTCCTGTTTAGGCTTGGCATCTTGTATCAGTGTCAACTGCACCCTTGAACACACGCTTGACTAGTATACCAGTTAGCCACAGTCACATTGTAAAGTTCATACTCTTTCATTTGATTGTGGCTCAAATAACATTTGATTGTGGAAAAGGATCAAGGAGACATGACATGATTAGCATAGTTTTGTTATTTGTGTTTGTCAGAACATTCCTTCATGAGAAAACTTTTTCATGTGTACCAGCATCTTTGTAGAGGTGAAAATGGCATTTCACTAGCTAGACAGCATCAACCTACTTTAGAATTGAGGAAATATGATATTTAACTTGGATAAAATAATGCCAAGAAGGGCCTTTGGAGAAAGGAAACTTGCTGACTGCTACGACTGGAAATGCCAGACTTTATCAGGTTGAAAGTGGGCCAGAGAATAGCTTCTAGAACCAGGAAATGAATCTGGATCTTTGATGCAAGCAGGGCAATGGAGTAGAAATACTTCAACAAGGGCAGCAATACGTTGCTGCAAAAGGAAAACCCTCTATACATTTGTATTCAGCAATTGCTGCTTTGTTCATCATTTTACTTTATCTTCATCCAAGATATGCTTTTATTGATTTGAGAGAGGGAGGAAGGCAGAAGAAGGTGAGCAGAGAGAGAGAGAGAGAGAGAGAGAGAGATGGGTTGGTTGCCTTCCTCACATACCCTGACCAGATTGAACCCACAACATTTTTGATATGTGGGATGACCTTCCAACCAACTGAGCAACCCAGCCAGGGCAAGAATATTTTACAGTGGATGTTTAAGTGGGAAAAAAATAAGATATAATTCCTTTGTGAAATAGACTTTTGTAGAAAAGAGTATATCTGAATATTCCTTTACATGCTAGGCATGTAATCTGGTATCTCATGGGTTGCAGAGGCCATAGCAAAGCAGATCTGAGTTTCAGGCAAGGTGTCAAGAGGCAAACTTTAGCAACAGGTTAATTCTCTTCTCGTACAAAGAGCTACAGATGTGCTAATTGCTAATGTCTGGTGTGAATCTCATCTGGGACTAGCAGATGAAAACTTATGGCAGCAAGCAGTTAAATAAGGTTTCCCCACAGGGTCCAAGCTCAAACCCAAATGTTGATCCCAACATTACCCCAGGCACATCCAACAGTTCATAGAAGGAATAAAGGTAAGTGATGCCAACCAAGGGAATGACAGCACAGACAAGCCAGAAACATGTTAATAATTTTTTCAGCCTTAGTGTTGTGTTGGTGGGGAGCAATAAGAGGGGAGTTGAAAAAGGCAGATGGAGCCCCATGGAAGATTTTTATGTGCTGATAAATTTGAATGAATCCTGTGATTGATAGGAAAACTGTTGAAAGGTTAAAGCAGTGGTGTGACAGAATTAACCTCGCTCTGGAGCTAGATTATTCAGGCAGGAATGTGGGGTATTAGGAAACTGGGAAAGATTAATATGGGAGGTGAGGGGGCTCATTATAAGGCTAGGGCAATGCAGAAAAAAGGTCAAAGAGATTTGTTGCAGCACTATTTACAGGGGCAAAACTCTTGATACTACCTGAATAGCAACCAATAGGAATGGTGCGAGACAGTCATGAAAATGAATAAAGCAGCCCTCTCAACGTACTAATATGGAATATTCTCCAAGATATGTTAAGTGAAAAGAGCCAGGTGCAGACTAATATGTATACTATTGTAAATATCTGAATGACAATAAAAGAAAGATAAAAATGAATATATGTTTTGCATATACATAAAACCTAGTATTAGGGTTAGCTTTGCAGGGAACCTGGGATGGGAAAGAGGCTTAGGATTCACTGTACAGTCTTTTGAATTGTTGGAATGTTTTCTATATGCAAGAAGTACAATTTTTAAAAAACCTATCCTAAAGTCCTAGGAAATAACCTCCATGAGAGAAATTTTTTGGAACATAGAGGTTTTGAGATCGTATTTTCCTGAATCAAATCTCTTCATCTCATTTAGTGTACGGCAGTTTGAACCATTTTCTTGGTATCTCTGCTTTATCCCCCATTTGTTTTCTGACCCAGGTGGGAGATAGCTTGTGAGAATGAGAAATTAGAGGAGCAAATTGGGACTTGGCCAAAATAGACAGAAGATCTGAAATTGTCCTCCACAACTGAGAATTCTCTGCCATCACATGCAATTCCATCTTCCCTCTTCCTCGCACACAAGCCAGTTTTATGGAGATAAGATTAGATAATAATTTTTAGGTGGCTGTGCTTTGGATTCCAATATGTGTTGAATAATACAAATTTTATTTAAAAACAGTTGTTATGACAACTGCAGTGAACACTGGGATTTCATGGTGTTGTATAGAAAAAGAGTGTACCCTCCCTCTAAGCCCCAGCTCACCCCTTCAAAGGAAGGTTGGTTCTTTGGTGATTTTTAAATTTTTAACTTCTGGATAATAATGTGTAAATATAAAACCGAGTTGAGATCTCACTCCCAGTGGGTTATTCCTGAGCTTGCCTTTTGTCCAAGAAACCTTGGTTTTCTCATGTTGTGTTAGGCTTTGAAGGAAAAAAAAAATCCTAGAATTCTGTGGCACAGAAATTTGAGCATCCCAGCACCCAGAATTGTGTTTTGTTTTTTTTTTCCTACCCTTTTGAATCCAGAGAAACAAGCCTTAGTGCAGTTTTATTCACACATCATTAAGCTGATTTACCATATTACGCACCACTGTAGGCTTAGCAATCATGGCTTTGTCTCATTGAAAGACTGAAACAATTATTCAGAGTCTACTATAATAAAGGAATTTTGCCTAATTCTGAAAGTACACACCACTGGACAATTTTGCTAAAATCCCTGATTTTATTAAAGTTTAGATTGGGGGGAGGGGTTGTTACAGAGAAGTAGAAAAGAAGTAAATTATAGAAGCAACAAATGAAATTGTAAATTGTAAAGCAGGAGAGTATGTCCCTTAAGGCTTTCTTGGCTAAGATAAAATATTTCTGAGGATTAGCTTTCTACCTGTTGAATAATATATTCCTCATTTTAGTTTGGAAAGTGCATTTTGTTGGATGGGTTTGCTCTGTGTTTTGGAACTTCCTGATTCCAAATTTATGCTTTTAAAACACAAACACCATTTTTGTTTCCCTCAGTAAATGTTAGAATTTTAAGTATTCTATGCTTTTCTCTGATATGACAAAGAGAGAAGAATCAAAAGCGATTATTCCCTGATGTTTGGCACTCAGAGGTGGGATCAAACACAGTAATGAGCCACAGCACATGGCACAGTTCAGAGATTAGTAAACAAGAGGCCATTATTGCCCATGGCGAACAACCAAACACCTGGAAGTTGAGACAGTGGCAAGTCCTAATCAGAAAGATAAATGACCAGCGGCAGGTTAAAAGCTCATCATTCAAGAAGTGTCCCTCATATAGTTGAAAGTATCTGGAAAGTAACTGGCATCAGTATTAACTACAAACTCATTTGCAAGGCTTGGCAGCATCTCTCCACTTGACACCTCCCTAATCACTCATCTTGTGGGCTGGGAGTGTGCAGGCGATGCTCATAAAAAGACAAAGCAAAAACTGAAAAGCAGCTGGATTTTACAGAATGGAAGCTTGCCAGTGGGTGCAGAGATGCACTAGAGGTACTAGAATATTCAATCTGTATGTGCCCTTGCCCTGCTTGTTCAGACCAATCTGTTTCCAACGAGCCTTTGGCCTTTTGCTTTTATTTTAAAGACTGTGTCTGTTTGTTTGTTTGTTTGTTTTAGAGCAGTTTAGGCTCACAGCAAAATTGAGAGGAAGGTACAGAGATTTCCTATGTATCACCTGGCCCCACACATGCCTAGCCTTCCTCATTATCGACATCCTCCACCAGAGTAGTGCATTTGGTATAATTGATGAACCCACATTGACAAATCACAAGTCCACAGTTTACACTGGAGTTGACTCTGGTGTACTTTCTATGGGTTTGGACAAATGTATAATGATGTTACAGCATCATACAGGGTAGCTTTGCTGCCCTAAAAATCCTCTGTGCTCAGTCTATTCATTCATCCCTCCCTCTAATCCTTGGCAACCACTGATATTTTCTTTTATAGTTTGTCTTTATGGTTTTCTTCTTCCAGAATGTCATATAGTTAGCAGGTTGGCTTTTTTCTTAGTTATACGCATTTAAGTTTCTTCCATGTCTTTCCATGGTTTGATAGCTCTGTTTTTTTCTTTCTAGTGTTAAATAAAGTTCCATTGTTTGGCTGTACCACAGTTTATTTATTCAGTCACCTACTGAAGGACATATTGGTTGCTTTCAAGTTTTGGCAATTATGAATAAAGCTGTTATAAACATCTATGTGCAGGTTTTTGTGCAGATTTAAGCGTTCATCTCTTGTGGATAAGCATCAAGGAGCGTGATTGCCAGGTCAGATAGTATGAGTAGGTTTAGTTTTGTAAGAAACCACCAAACTGTCTTCCACAGTAGCTATAGCACCTCGCATTCCTACCAGCAATGAATGAGAATTCCTTCCTTGCCAGCATTTGGAGTTAGCATTGTTCTGGATTTTGATCATTCTAATAGGTGTGTAATGGTATCTCACTGTTGTTTCAATTTGCATTTCCCTGATGACATATAATGTGAAGCATCTTTTTATGTATTTATTTATTTAAAAAATATTTTATTCATTAATTTCAGAGAGAAGGGCAAGGAGAGAGGAAGAAAAGGAGAGAAACATCAATGTATGGTTGCCTTTCACCTGCCTCTAGCTACCGACCTGGCTGGAGACCTGGCTTGCCACCTGGTTATGTGCCCTGGCTGGGGAATCGAACCACAACTGACCTTTGGGTTCGCAGGCCAGTGCCAATCCACTGAGCCACACCAGCTAGGGCTGGAGCTTCTTTGAATATGCTTATTCGTTATCAGGGTATCTTCTTTGGTGAGTATCTTTTAAAATCTTTGGCCTCTATGTGTGTGTGTGTGTGTGTGTGTGTGTGTGTGTGTGTGTTTAATTTGGGTTGTTTATTTCCTTATTGTCGAGGTGTTTAATTAAAAAAAAATGTTTTAACCAAGTGAGAGGACTTTTAAAATATTCAAAATAAAAATGAAAATGTAACATGGGTACTTTTGTAAATTGACCATTTAAAAACACTTCAAGACTTCATTAAAAATAGCAGTACATGATATGCCTGATATTTCCCCAATGTTATGTAAAGTTAAAAATTAATGGGTTTATAGTGAAGTGAGATGTATACTTTTAAAATATCCCATACAAGGAGGACCTAACCATCAATTGGTAATAGATTGGAGGAAACCACATATATTGGAGAAAAATGCCCCACTGAAAATGCTGGGGATGTCCTAGGACAGCAGCAGGTTAAGGAGTCCGTGTTACATTCTATGACTCTGGGAGCCCATCAAACAACAATGTTAACGATGGGTCCTATGATCCTATCTCAGTTTTAACACCCAAATTAAAAAGTGTGACCTACTTGGCATCTAGAGCTAATCTTTGCAGCAAGTTTTGTTCTGCAATTCCATAGGACAGTCCGCTCTAATGGTCACCTGGGCTTCAAATTTATTTGAGATTCAGGTTATATAGCGTCCCTCTGCTCATGAACCTATGTTGAGCATATTTTAGCAAATTACAAATGGACGTGTTAAATTACCTGGGTGGCTTTATAGGCAAAAAGTGAAAACAGAAAACTCACTAACCAGGAGAAATTAATCCGTCAAAAGCCTCTGTAGATCATAAGATAATGCAAGTGTCATATCCCTCCACTCAGGGCCCTGTTCTGGGAACAACTGGGGAGAATAAGAGTCTCACAACAGGCTCCAGTAGGTAGGAGGCCAAGGGCAGCCAGCCAAGGGCAGCAAGCCAGGGCACCCTTGGACTCTGAGTCAATTCTTTCTTTTTAAAGTTTCCAGGATAGTAAAAAGTGAAAATTTGCCCAAACAGGGTTCCAAACACTGGTACATTTTGGGTTAAATCAGGTCAAACTATGCTTTTTACACCAGAAAACCTACAGAGATTCTCTGTATAAGTTCTTTTAGATAAAAAATTAAAAGTCCACATTCGGTCTCCTTGTAAGAGTGAGGCTTGAGCTGACTGGCCTGGATCCCTCTGTAATAAGCTGGGGGCTGCTAGGCAGTGGGGCTGAGCCCTTTTCACTTGTGAATACTTAGAAGAGGGAGTAATGATAATTCAGAAGTTTGGCTACAAGTAACAACACCTTGAAAAATAATATCTTAAGCAAACAGCTTATGATGCAGTCCAGGGTGAGTGTGAGTGAGGCTGCAATAATGTCAGGGCACTGCACTTGTTTTGCTGTATTCAGTGTTTGGCTTTTATACTCAAGGCTGCCTCACAGTCCAATATGGCTGCTTTGGTCTAGCCATTGTATCCCTATTCCAAGCAGTAGGGTGTAGTAGGTGGGAGAAAATAAGTACTAGGTTTCCTAAACTTAGATAGAGCGTTTCTTCATTCAGCTCATTGAGCAAAAGTAGTTATGTGCTGAGATGACCGAAAGAAAAGCTGGGCGATAGTATTTTAGCTGGGTAGCAATATGTCCTGCTTTAAAAAAAATTCAGAGTACTTTTACAAGTTAAAAGTATTAAAAGGAGTTAGACTTGGAGAGTCAACTAGTGGTATCTGCTACACTAGCTATTCTTCCTGTCCCACTGTCTCATGAGCTTGTGGTTAAAGTTTGTTTCTTTTTAAATTTATTTTTAAAGATTTTATTCATTATTTTTAGAAAGAAGGGCAGGGAGTGAGGAAGAAAGGGAAAGAAACATCAATGTATGGTTGCCTTTCACTTGCCTCCAGCTATGGACCTGGCTGGAGACCTGGCTTGCAGCCTGGTTATGTGCCCTGGCTGGGAATTGAACCAGCAACCTTTGGGTTTGCAGGCTGGCACCTATCCACTGAGCAACCAGCCAGAGTCTTAGTTTTTGTTTCTGATTTTATTGAATCAAAAGGCCCCACCATTAGATGACCAGGCATTGGCCCTCCTTTATTCCAGTCTCATGTTTACCTGCCCTCATTGCCTGGACCTCTGGCACCTAGTGCTTAAGCTGTTGTTCTCTCTGTTCCTCTCAACCACTGTTTGCTTCTGATCTGATTGCCAGTGTAGAGAAAGAATTGTAGTTTGTAAAGCCTTATATATTAGAAATGGGATGCTAGAATATTCCAACTTTATGTAGCCATCCTCCTAGGGAATTCAACTTCTGGTTTTCTTTGAAGACCCTGCCCTGGAGATCTTAACTTGTACCAAGAATTCAACTGGGCTGCTGTAGCAGGAAAAAACATGTCTTATTTCTGCCTCACTCGCTTTGATGCCTCCTGTGCTTTGGATGACGTCTGTCCCACTGATCTGTATTCAGGGACATAGTCCATGCTGGTATTCATCACCTCATTCAATTCCAGAACTTCAGAGGCTGCCAGCTAGGGCAATGGGGTAATTCATTGTTTCATAGTACAGTTGTTTTGGTGGAATATCCAGTTTTCCTGGCAAACATTGCCCCCCGCCTTTTTTTTTTTTTTTTTGTCTCTACTGGTTTTAATAGACTAAGTTTAACCACATAGCTCTTTTCATCTCAGCATGTTTAGAGAGCAGCAGGGGATGGGGTCAGGGAGAAATAAAGTAGGGCTGGAGAGTAGTGCAGAGTCAGAGCCTGAGGGAAGGGAACTGGAATGCTGTGTTCCCTTTGGAGGGGTGGGCAGGACTGGCTACCCAGGCGCATGTGGCGCCAGCGCCATGGAGGTGGGAGTTACTGCTCTGGTGGCCAGCAGCCAGGCGCAGGTCTGAGCCTCAGCTGCAGAACAGCCCGGACTCCTGCTAGATCTATCATTACATCTCAGTCACCCACTGGCTCTCCAAGGTGATTTATTTAATATGAGAGATATAAAGAGGTGGTGTTTTAATTGCACTTCTGGGAATTTCACAAAAACTTGAGTGTGCCTAGGAGATGTTATCTGAATGTTATCTGTCAGTGTGATAGGCCAGAAAAATTGAGAATCATGAGATTGGAGAATTTTAGTAATTTTTATTTGTACTTCATAGGGCCCTTGATCAGCTTATCCATGATCTTGAATTTGAGGGGGAAAGGTAGTATATTTGAAGCTGATTGTATTAGCATATCCAGTGACTGCCAATTAATGGAGGTGAGTGTCTAATGGATGTCACTAGGCTCTGTCCTTGCCTAATGAAAATATGGAAGGTGTGCTAATCAAGTTTTCAGGAAATATTAAATTGGCAGTGATAGTTAATATGCTTGATAATAGGTTAGAGAGAATCAGTAGGAAAAAACATCTCAACTATCTGAAATGATGAACTTTATAAAGGTTAGTGAGAAATAAATGTGATACCTCTCTGGAATCCAAACTACTAACCTCACATAATACATGTTGAAGAGACATCCTTACTTTCATCAAATTTAAGCAGGACTTTAACTGCCATTTATTCCTACAACAAATATTGTTCAACTTCCTTCTTTGGTCATTGCTGCGGATTTGATGATGAAGATAGACATAATTCCTTTCCTTGTGGAAATAGGTAAGACAAAAGAGGATGGCATGTGCAATTGTAAAATAAAAACTGTACCCTAGCAAATACTTAGCTTTAGCATTCAGAGAAGTTCTCCTCGAGAAAGCAACTTTCAAACTGACATCAGCAGGAGGAGTAGGAGTTGGCTTGCCAAGCCATGGGAAGAGAGATGAGGCTTTAGGAGGAGGGACCAGCATGTGTAATGGCCTGGAGGTAAAATGACAGAAGACTTGCGAGAATGAGAGAAGACTCATTGAATTCGTGACGTAAATGGTGGGGGAGATAATAAGAGATGACTTTAGAGCAGAGGGGCTGGAGTGTAGGTCTGGAAGAGCTTGGATGGAAAACCATGAAAAAGTCTTAAGCAAGGAAGTGAATTAATTAAAATTTTATATTGGAAGGTCCCCAGTAGCTTCAATGTAGAGAAGGGAAGAGGTGGAAAGGAGCACAGCACTGTCAGGAGGCTGTCACAGCGGTTGAGATGAGGTGTATCAGTGGCCCCCACTAGTGATTTTGCAGATGGACAGAAGTGGGTAGAGGTCAGAAATGCAGGAGAAGAATCAAGAATGTGGTGATGATCTGAATGTGGGCACAAAAGAGGCTTTTGTCTGAGGACACCTGAGTGGACAGTGAAACCAGCAGGCGAGGAGCATATGTGGAAGAGAAGAGGACCTATTCAGTTTTGAAGATGTTGAGCTTGAGGCCACCTGGCATTGTCCAAGTGGTAACATACAGTGGGCAATTGGATATAAATCTAGAACCCAACAGAGAGATTTGGACTAAAGATCCAGATTTGGGAATAAACTCAATGAGCAAAAAAGTGACTTTAGTCTCATGCCATACTTATGTAAGGAACCTAGAATAAGGAAGCATAGTTCCGGCTCTGGAGTATGAGGTGGTACAGGGGCTAAGCACTCTGGCTGTGTGAGCTTGGGGATAGGACATATGTCCTTGAGTTTCAGTTCCTTCATTGTAAATTGGGAATTATAAAACCAGTTACTATGTGGTATTTTTAAAGAATGAAGTAAGGTGATGAATATAAAATGGGTAATAGTGCCTGGCACGTGGTAAGTGATCAAGAAATAATAAGTATTATTGTCATTGTTAATGTTGCTATTGTGTTTTACTCACTATTTGGGAGAACTTACTACAAAAGGGGCAGACCAACTGTGTCTTACTCAGATGAGACACTGAAATGTGAAAGTTTGTCACATGAGGAATGGTTGAAGAGCTTGGGGCTGGTCAGTTTGAGATTAGGTTTGACATAGCACTTTGCAAATACACAAAAGATTTCCAGAAGCAAAAGGAGATAGAATTCCCACTGGGACCCCAAAGGATGCACATAGAAGCACTGACAGGAGTTTCAGGGAGACTGACTCCATGAAGTTCAATATGATTGGAACCTCTGAGCAGCTAAAGCTCTGCAGATACAACAGGTTTTTTTTTTTTCTTTTTTGAGAAGAGGGACTTTCTCATCTCTAAATTGGAGCTCCTATGATTGCAGTGGGAAGGGTCATGCCTGTTGTTGGATATGGGTTCAATGTAGCCTTGCTAGCTATAGAGTGATTGCCTAGTTTAAGTGGGGTTTTTATTTAGGGCCTGGTGTTCTTGGCAAGTTCATTAAAATTTATTACAACATTCATTCTCACACTTGTTCCCTAACCATAAAGGAGACTGCTTTCTCCACTAAGTAGGGCAGGGGCTGAGGTATTTTCTTTTAGCTAAAAACACCTCCCTCCCACGGACCTGCATTCTACAACTGCCCAGCCTTCTTGTCCCAGATGCACCCCACCTGGCATTGTGGGTAAAGGGCACAGAATAGCCTTGGTGCTGCTGTGAGCCTTTGGTGTTTTCCTGACCCCTCTTGCCCTCTGAATGCATTATTATCCTTTCCCAGCTGAGCAGCCTCCACTCTCTAGGGCACTGCTTCAGGGAAGGCACCATGATATGTAATAAGTAAGAGGAGGTCAAGACTTTAAATCTCCCTGCCTTGGGTTTATTTTCTGATAGTAAAATGGAAGGAAAATAGAGTGAAACTTCCATGATTTATGGGCTCCCTTCCCTTCGGAGGTTTTCTAGTTGCATCTTTGAGCTATGCTTGACATTTATGATATAAGGTATTAATATCTGGAAAGAAGAGCTGCTGGTGCTAATTCTTCAGACCTGCGCTGACAGTGAACTGGGGAGCAGCACTCGTATGTCAGATCCCATCTATTCATTAAATCTGTAACTTAAAATAGGTGGAAATTATGAGGCATGGTGAGCTTTCACTGTATAGATTTCACAGAAAATCTACAGGATATATTAGTAAATCAGCCCTGATAGAATTGCTGAAAAGCAAGCCAATAACTGTCTGATATATGGAATCTTCAGGAAAGTCTTTGAGCTAAGAAATGTGCCAGGGACGCTACAATGATACAGGGGAGGGAAAATGGAAAGGATAGGACCAACATTTCTTAATTAAGAAAGGAAAATGTTTGCCTCCTCTTCTAATTCTTCAGGCTGTCAGATGTGCCTCATTTCTAGCAGCTATTTGTAAAGCTAATCATTTTAACAGTATCAAACAGACTGGGATTTTACACTTGATAAATTTTTGATGTTGAACCTTTGAAATATGCAGTGATGTGATTTTCTTCTCTCGAGAGTTACTCCCCAGAAGCCAGTGTTAATTTGCAGATGCCAACACATGACTAATGGTTTTATCTCCGAAGATGAATACCTATTAAATCAACAAAGGACTAAGACCTCATGATTGTATAGACTTTTGTTATGAGAGAATCCAGTCTTTGTGATTCTGACAGACATATATTGGTCATCATCTCCTTACATGGGTTGGTTAGTTAATGATCAGTCAGCCTGGTAGATACATCCAACAGTCAATCCTCCCTGTTGAATCACTGTGGGAGAATGCTGGATTCTGTTCAGGGAGCAATGTACTCAGCTCCTGCGGATGAGATGGGATTGCCCTAAGCCAATGATGGGTGACCTGCACCTGTGCCTGGGACGGGTATAGGGTTGAGGCAGATGACCTAATTCTAGCCAATGAAATGTGACAGTAGTGGAGGGTGGAATGGGTTAGAGGGGGAAAAGTCGTGGTTTCTGGAAAAGAAATAAAAGGAGATCATCATGTGACAGTCAGTTCTTTGCATCTCCTCCCTTTTCCTTCCTGCTTTTGAAGGGATTTGTGAGAAAACTGTTGTCTGGAGCTCAGCAGCATGTTAGGATCGTGAGTGGAGAGCAGAGCCAGTGCTCTGGGTGGCAGAACAGAAGGATAGAAAGAGCCTGGGTTCTTTCTAACACTAAGAGCCAAACTACCCTGTCTACCTTTGCATCTCTTCTTAAACAAATAAAAATGCAGGTTTAAGCCATTGGTAGTCAAGTTTTCTGTACATTGCTGCTAAAAGTATTCCTCACAACGACAGTCAGCAATTTACAGGTGTGGGATTTGTTTTCACTTTATTTTTTAAAATTCATAAAGTCTTACTTGCATGTAGTAAAGCAAAATGTTGGACAATATATAAAAGCATTAAATAAAAAATGAAAAGTCTATTATCCAAGCTCCTGGTACCCTCCTTAGAAGAAACCCCTTTTAATTGCTTCTGTTTTTAGTCCTGGTGGTTATGATTATAATTTAATTTGCCCTGTCTTCTATTTCAAACATATTATTTAGATCTTGTATACATATTGCCTCCCCCACTCTGAAAGATGGAAATACATCTTCAACTTTGATTCCATCCTCATATTCATTTTATTTCCTCCATCATTACATTTATAGCTTTAAATAAAAAATATCACTTTTCATTTTTACTATGTAAATATTAAGTGCAGAATCAAGTGAATTGGTTTAATCCCTGGAAAAGAAAATGCAATCCTATATCACCAAACAATTTAAGGGAGCATGTTCTAGACATTGGATTCCCTTTCTTCACACTCAAATATTGCAAAATCATGTCACAATTTAGTTGTTCATATTTTGTACATTGGTTTCTTGAACAACTATTTTTTTTCATCCTAAGTTGCTAACTGCCATACTTTTTTCTTGTGGAGACTGAAAACATAAATGTTTTCATCATATTACTAAGATAACCTTTTAATCATACTGTTTGTGGAATGAAAAGTGTTTTCTTAGAAGATATTTTCTTAGCTATGTCTGACTTCCTATTCTAATTTGACCAATAAAATATTCTTGCAGAACTTGTGAATGACATTTTTCATTATCATGTAGCAGTATTGCAGATGAGAAGTTTGATGCTAATTTTATTCAGTTTTTCTGTAAATACCTTTTTCTTGATGCTTCTTTTAAAAAGAAAAACACATTTCCCCCTCTTTTTCTCTGGCATTCAATTTCATAAGAACAGATTTGGGAATGAGCACCTATATGTTTACTCTGTTCAATATTTAATCTTAAATCTTATGAGTCTTGTTTTTTTAAGTTCTGGAAAACTTTATTCTATTATTTCTTTTTAAAAATTAACACTTAATTTGCATACCATAAAATTCACCCCTTTTAAAGAAAACTATTTTTTTTTGTATATGCACAGTTATACAACTCTAACTGCTGTCTAGTTTTAGAACATTCACATCATCCTTAAACAAAACCCTGTAACCATTATTAGTTGTGCCCCATTTTCCTCTTCCCCATCCCCTCGAAACCACTAATGTAACTTCTGCCTCTATGGCTTAATCTATTCTTGATATTTTAAACAAATGGAATCATCCAATGTATGACCTTTTGTGAAAGTGGTTTCTTTCACTGGGCATCATGTGTTTAAGATTCATCTAAGTTGCAGCATACATCACCAGTACTTCATCCTTTTTTTATGGCTGGGGAATATTTCACTTACATGTAAGCCACATTTTGTTCATCTACTCATCAGCCACTATTTCTTTGTTTTCTCTGGTACATTTTTTCAGTTATCTCTTTATGGCGATTTTGTTAGCTGCTTCTAAATCCCCCTCAGGCCACTTGATACAGTGGGGCCAGCCTTTCAAATTTTTGCCCCTCTGTGCTCTTGGACAAGTGACAACTCTTGAGTTGCTGCAGAGCAAGTGCAAGTCAGATGTCAACAACTTCAGCCTTCTTTCCTTTAGTGGTTTGTGCTTATTTTATTTATTTATTTTTTAAGTTCATTGGGGCATAATTTATACTTAGTAAAATTTACTTTTTAAAGGAGTTGAATTTGATGAGTTTTGATTGTACAGCCATGTTCTTACCATCGTAATCAGGACACCAGTCCTTAAAGTTCCCATGAGTCTCTTCTCAAATCTCTCATCTTGGCTGTGTTTTACTTTGTTAGTGACCAGTCCTATTCTGTCATGAGTTTCCCCTGCTGCTTGCTGTGTAGGACTTGTTATCTGATAAGCACCCTCGGACCATCAGCGCCCATGGGTCTGACTGCGAGCTCTGTGGGTGCAACAGGCTGTCAGGCAGGTTTTCCTTTAGGGGATGTGAGTGTGGAGTAGGAAGGCAGCAATTCTGCAGCCCAAATGCCATCATCTTTAATTGCTTTGATTCAAGGGAATATGAATGGGGATGGGAGGAGCTACCTGGATCAGATATTTCATAAATAGCCCTTATTTAATAACATGAATTACTTTGTTGCGTCCTTTTTCTACTCTTGTTTTTTTGTCATCTGCACATTTGGGGTCTCCTAAGGCTCTGCCAGATGGAATGGCTCCCACCTCCGGTATAGCCTGTCTTCCAAATGTATTCTGGGTGTCAGTATTTTTTTACTCTGATTTATCCAGTGATATGGTCCCATCCTCTTTCTTGTTGCCAAGAATCCATCAAAATGTATTTCTCAGTGTATTCTTTCTCTTAGTCACAATGATACTATGACCTTATCCAGGCTGTATTTCTTTACTGTAAATGCCATGTGATTTTTGTGAGGGAGTGGAAGTAAACACTCATGCCATTTCTTTTTTCTTTTTAATTACATACTTTAGTTTTTATTTTTAATTAGTTTACATTAGGTATTCTGGATTAGTTTCAAATGTATAGAATAGTGGTTAGACAAATATGTATTTTATAGAGTGGTCCCCTGATATTTCAAGTCCCACCTGACCCCGTACATAGTTATTATGTTATTATTAACTATGTTCCCTAGGCTGTAATTTTTGATGTGCCTTCAAGGGGCCAATTCATAAGAATTTATGGTAAATCTGAGAAGTCAGCAAGTAGTAAAATTACTTGGATGTATCCTCCGATGAAACATTTCTTCAGAGAAAAGAAGAAATGTGATCTCTACCTGTGAATTAGCGTCATGACTCACAGCACCATTAACACGTACTTTGGCTCTCTGCAGTCAAGTTATTTATAAACTTATCGCCTCTCAGAGATAGTTTCAGGGAGTGTCCCTAAGACAGAGGCCTTGACCTTAGAAATGTATAGTTTTGTTTTTAGCCATACTGTAAATATTGGCTTACAGTAAATTATTTTTATCAACACACATATTTATGATATAGAAGCTATAATTTACTTCTTACTGATGTAGAACCTGAAACAGAGCAGCTTGATCTGGGTCATAGAGAAGTTCAAAAGGGAGTCAAAACATTGTATTAAAATCTACTAGAGTGAATATAAAAAATAGAGAATATGCAATGACTCACCTTGCCTCTCGTTAATCCTTTGGAGGAAATGCTTTAGAAAAGGAAAATCAATTTAAAACCAAACACCTGGTTCTCATTCTAAACCATAGACCACCACTAAGATAGTTTCCATTTTTGCCCTTTTATTTCTCTTCCTTAGAATTTTCTGGAGGAATATTCTCTCTGAGTTGCAAAGGCAAATGCCCCCTGTAGGCAAAACTGTTTGGTAGATGGGCTGCAGTCTCCTCACTGTGAGCTCCTGCAGTCATATTCTGGCAATAAAGACTGTGAATTCCATGAGGAGGGAGAGGAAGAGAGTGAGGTCAGACTAGCTTTCTAACCTCTCTTGAGAGTTTGGTGCCTATCAGGTCTTGCAGGAGGGAGGGTGTTGAAGCCCTCACATTTGACCACCTTCTCTTTCTCTGGGCCTTAGCTGTGATCTCTTTCCTTGTCCCTCCCGGGGAGCGTTTAGAGGCACATACTCAAGGGCCATAACAGGAGTGTAATGTATTTGGGATGGTGAGAAACTGTTACCTTGCTATGCTCCACTGAAGATGCTGTCCTACATAAGTTTGCTCCTCGTACATGATTTTGTATAGGTCGGTGGTGTTTTGAGGAAAGCTCTCTTCCTGGTAGTGGACTCTAGCCCAACTCCATCATAAATGTCAGTCTGATTAAAACAGGAGCTTTTACCCTCATATGAGCTCAGGTTTCCTGCCTGTAAATAGGGGATCTTAATACATACCACATATCACATGTACCATGCTCTTTGTGCCTGAGTTTTGGAGAGCACAAACCTCTCTGCAAATGTTAAGGCTGTGTTAAGTTTCTCTTACCCCTGCTCTAATTCCTTGCCTGGGCCTGCCCGCAAACCCAGCTGTTCCTGTTTCTCTTGTGACCTGTGGTGGCACCTTGGCCACTCATGCAATTCAGCTCTGTCAATTTATGTCAGTAGTAGTGGGGTCACTCACAAGTTATACCCCCCTCTCCTACCTGTGGGCCTGGGCAGCCCTCCAGCAGCTACCCTCCCTGGAATTAACCTCTGTTCCATGGTTTGTCTTCCTGTCCTGCCAAGGCCTCGTAAGAGTCAGGGTCATTGGGCCTCAGAGGCCGGCTCTGAGCTGAAGAGGAAGAAAGACTGGGCGGCTTGCCAGTATATTCAGGGAGATACTGGGTGAGTTTGTATGTGAGATAGAAGGGTGTGGCTGAGATGAGCTCACATTTGAAGAATTGGGTGTAGGGATAGAATGAAGAACAGGCTGAAGAAAGGTGAAACAAATGTTAGATGGGTGCGGAAGCAAGTTAATGCTGCATGGGAGAAGAAGAAGCAAAACCAGGATATGCTATCTGTGAACTTCATGTTGCTTGTTTATTTTCAAGTCACTTCCCCCTCTCTTCCTTTGGTATGTGGACATACTTCCCTCCATTGTGTCTCTTCCCATCTGCCCTTAGCTGGGAGGAGCATGGGAAGCAATGCGGGAGGCTAGTGGAGAGAACTGCACTGCCCCCTAGCCGCCATAGGAGAAACTACAGAGATAACCCAGGTTACTGTCCCAACAGCATACCTTTAAAAAACAATGTTGTTTTTAATTTCTTTTTCCTTTTTCTTTTCCTTTTCCTTTTCCTTTTCCTTTCCTTTCCTTTTTTTGCCTGACGTTTGGGGAATTTTATTATTGTGTTTCTTTTTTTCCAAAGAACAAAAAGGGAGAATGAGGTAAAGTTTATATGTATATATCTCACAAAATGAGTCATTTATGTGAATTTTTATAATGGTAAAAATTTTAGTCTTTGGTAACTACAAACTTGTGGGCAACAGATAAAGCCATCATCCCCTTCTTATAGTATGCCCATCTGTTCTCCAAGTGTCAAGTAATATGTACATCAGCAGCAAAAAGGCATATTGGTGGAGTTTTAGGGTACAAGATCTCTCTTAGAAGCATTCCATCACCTTTTCTTCCCAGACTCAATTCATGAAGCCCTATTCATAGGGGAGGAAGTTGGAGCTTAAAGGCAGAGAAAGGTGAATAAGCCAAAATTAAGCCCACAAACTTGGAGCTGACATCATTGCCCTCCCCTTTCAGCACTTTCCAGATGCAGAGGCAGAGAGGGTCAGAGCTGAGTGACTATCATAGGGAAAGACAGAGAAAAATTCTATCCTGGAAAGTCCTGATCTTAGAGTTAGTACGTCCTCAGGGGGAGAGAATGAGAGAGAGAGATATCACTGAGTCAATAGATTCACAAAATGTAGTGAATAGAAGAAGTGTTATATCTGTCAGGAAAGGAGAATGTGTGATTAACTGAGCACTATTACATTCCAGATATCTTATATGATTATTACTTTCCCTCCCAGCAGCCCAGCAAAGCAAGTCAATTTTATGATCCTATTTTCCAAATGAGAAGACTGAGGCACAGGGAGTCCATTTGCCAAAGGGGCCTGGCTTTGTGGGGCTCCCAGCCAGTTGCTTCAAAGCTTGTGTTAGTCTCATAAAGGGAAGCAAGAAAAAAAAAATCCCAGGTTGCCAGCCAGGTCTCTGGTTAGGTCCGTAGCTGGAAACAGGTGAAAGGCAACCATACATGGATGTTTCTCTCTCTTTATTCATCCCTCCCTGCCCTTCTCTCTAAAAATAATGAATAAAAACTTAAAAAGAAAAAAAAAAAAACATGCCCTAATTACCCAGTTGAACTATGATATTTTAATGCTGAAGAAATATCTGAATCAATTACACCTCTTTCAATAGATTTATTTCAAAGGTAAAGAGACCATATTACCCAGGGCCAGGCCAGGCAGGCTTGGGATACTTGTCCATCTCAGTAAACGGTGCCAATGCCTATTCAAGTCTTCTGGCCCAACCCCAGGCACCATCTTGGTGACACCCTCACCTCATATGTGGGATCCACTTCTAAGTTCTTCAAGGTCCAACTCTAAAGTATTGAATCCTCTAGATAGTATTTCTAATTCCATTTTCCACTCATTAGCCACAGTGATCTTTGAAAAATGGAGTCTATCACTCCTCTGCTTGAAGTACATCAAATATTTCCCATACCCTTAGATTAAAATCTAAACTCCTCAAGTAGTTACTGACCCTCTGTGAACTAATTCCTCTTACTGACCTCACATAGGGTCCTGCTCCATCCTGCTAGCTCACTTTGAGATAATGGAAATGCTCTTTGCTGGAATTTAAGCTAGCACCTTCCCATTTGTTACTTCTCTGCTTAAGTAGCAGAAAATTTTTCCTTAAAAGCCTAACTCCAGGTACTCCCAACAGTTACTGTCTATTCCATTACCCTATTTCTTTCTTTCATTGCATTTATTACTATCTGTAACCTTCTTGATTATCTGTGTCCTTACTGTTTCTCTCCATTAGAATGTAAGTTTTTTTTTGAAGGCAGAGACTACTATCTTGTTCATTGCTGTTTTCTAAGATTTAGACCAATGCCTTGACACATAGAAACTGCTTGAAAATAATAGTTGAATGAATAAATAACCAAATAAGTTTAGGCTTTTGATTCCAAGCCACTGTTCCTTCCTTTGTGAGTTCACTAAGGTATAAGATTTGTGACATACTTGGGAGGTTGAAAGCAGAAAGTGTACCCCTAATGACTAGTAGAGACCAGAGAATGGAAATCAGAAAGGAGAGCCTGAACACAGGAAGAGTGTGGGAAGGGAAATTAGAAATTGAGCCTGGTCTGTGGTCTGTGCCAAGATCTGCAGTGACTATTTTTTGATTTATCCACAAACATTTGTGACAGAGTTTTATTATATACAACAATAAATTCCAAAGCAGCAACAACAGCAGAAAGGAATAAAAGGCTAAGGAAGCAAGGCCTGGAGAAAGAAAGTAGTTTTTGGAAAACATTTCCTTTATCTCAGCATTTTTCATGGATTTCAAATAAGGGATAATATTCTTATTTGCACATTTGCCTTGAAAATAAAAGGGATGTTATGTTCCCTCAAGATGGAAATGATTTAAGTACACTTTTAAGTTTTTCTTGTTATATTTACATTTTTAGTGAGTACCATGTGCCTCCTGCCCCCAACCTAGGTGGAGTATTCTGAAGTATCAGGAAGCTTGCTCCCAAGAAAATTATCATCTCCATTTTGCCTACATTTCCTATAAGTAACTGAATGGAGCTTTAAAACAATAAGGTTTAACATCAACAAATATGGAGACTTTATTACATTCGAAGCTGTGAGACTTGACTACATGTATATAATACACAGACCTCAAAGACCTTAAAGACAGGTCCATGTTCTGTTTATTTTAGTGTTCCAGGGGCCAAGACATGGTAGGACATTCTGAAATATACATATTTACTGTTCTCATAGTGCATAGTAGATGCTTAATACAAATTTTGAAGGTATATGTACTAAAGGAGCAGATAGAAGATTGTAGCACAAAATAGTAGAGGATATATATCCTAAGAGAAGTGCACAGCAGTAACTTAGAGATGTAAAGGAGGAAATTAGAACCTATAATTTTAGGAACAAGAAGGGTTTTATGAAGGGAAGAATATTTGAGGGCAGAAAAGAGTGGGTGTTCACATATTGACTGAATAAATGCATTTTAGGCCCTGGCTGGTAGCACAGCAGATAAAGCGCTGGCCTGCGAACCCAAAGGTTGCTGGTTTGATTCCCCAGCCAGGGCACATAACAGGGTTGCAAGCCAGGCCTCCAGCCATGTCTGTAGCTGGAAGCAGGTGAAAGGCAACCATACATTGATGTTTCTTTCCCTCTCTGCCTCTCTCCCTTCCTCTCTCTCTCTGGAAATAATAAATAAAATCTTAAAAAAAAAATAATGAACACATTTTCCCTAAGGGCAGAAATGACATGCAAAAGGAAAGGCAGGAAAGTATACTGCGTGAGCACAGAACTCATGCTAGAGAAGAAGTCAGCATCTGAAGCACCAGGCTGCAGAGGCTATGTTGAAGCTAGACTCTGGTAGAAGGAGTCAGTACTGGCAGTGGGAATAACTCTTGAATCACAGACTGGAATGTGCAAAATACTCCTCTGAGTCTTTATCTCACCTTCTAAAAGTAAATTCAGACTGTCACTTGGGAGTTCTCTCCATCTGTCTCAGAATCTCAGGGACTTTTACGGTTCCTTGACAGAGAAACATGCCCCTCATTTTTGACTCATCATTGTGGTCCTATTGTCAAAACTGTCAGAGAGCCTTCAATTGCAGTGGCTCTGCTTCTGTGCTCTTTTTGGACTGTATGAATCTTTATTCACATGGGAATCATATTGCCCAGTACAGCCTTCTTTGGTTTGTCATGCTGTCATATACCTTGGAGGCCCAGCTTTTCTCCTATGGGGAGTAAGGCATAGGCCCCTGCTATTTGTGGAAGCCACTGTGCCATCCCAGTTTAGGGCAACCTGTTCTCTTCTTTGCTACATCAGCTTCTGCCTCCCTCCTCCAGCATAATCTACTTCAAGATAGTAAGGAATTTTGCCTTCACACTTCTACTGCAAAAGTCATCAGAGTAAGGCAGCGATTAACCTGGCTACTTGTTTAGAAAAGGGGAGGAAAACACTGACAAATAAAAAGTACAGGTTAATTGTTCACTAAATTATGTTACATATACTTGATTGGATGGACAATGAGAAGCCACTGTAGGTCAGTAATTAATGGTATTTATATTCATAGTTCTTTTATCTTCTATTAGGTTAAGAATGGAGGAAAAATGCAAAGCAAAAAGAAAAACAAGTTGGAGGATGCTAGAATTTGGAGATTTGATAGACATAGTTTTATAGGGAACCATTTAACATGGCTAATTTCCTGGCTGTCCACCTGTATTTTTCCCTCAGTTTGTTCAATCAAGGGCTAAAGCAGGTGACCCTAGTCACGAGGTTGAGGAGCTTCCCATTGTATCAAGGTGAGAAGAAACTCTTAAATTTTTACTAGACATTTTATTAACTTTGAAGGCTATCTAAGGGGAGATGTTACCTAAGATGTTTTTCAAATAGGGCTTCTGGTGTGATAGAATTTAACTAGGCCTCAAGTAACAGAAACCCCCAAAAATGATAACTTAAAAAATCAGAGGTTTTATTGTTCATATTACATCTGGAAGTAGGACATCTAGGACTGATACTGAGGCTCCATAAAGCCCCCAGGATTCTCCTACATTTTTATTCAGTAGTCCTTACCATGTTCTTGGGGCCTCATAGTCACAATATGATTGACCTACCTCTAACAGGTTTCCATGGAAGGAAGAAGGGTGAGGACAAAGGATCCAATCAAGCTCAGCCTTTTGTTGTTATTGTTTTATCCTTACAAAGGACACACCCACTGATTTTTAGAGAAAGGGGAAGGGAGGAAGACAGAGGGAGAGATATGCTAATCAGTTGCCTCTTGCACATGTCCCAACCGGGGACCAAACCCACAACCCAGGCATATTCCCTGACCAGGAATCAAACCTGTGACCCTTTGGTTTGCAGGACGATGCTCCAACCAATTGAGCCACATCAGCCAGAGCTTAGCTCAGTCTTTTAAAGAGCCTTCCCAGAAGTTCTTCTGATTTTCACCGGTATTTCATTAGCTTGAACTGTTTCATGAAGCCATTATAGGTGCAAAGGAGTCTGGGAAATGCAGTTTTCAGCTGGACACGTTACTATCCTGAGAAAAATTAAGGTTTGTTAATGAAGAAGGGGGAATGGATATTGAGGAGGCAACTAGCAGTGGCTGCCATATTTCATATCATTTTGACCTTTCATTCAAGTTAATATGCTTTCTGGGAGAGCAAACCAAGTTTTAGCAAGTGCATGTAAATCTACTGTAAACTCTTCTCTCCTCTGTGTATATGAGTGATTTTTGTATTCTTGTTTCTTATATATATTACAATTTACCTTCATTAGTATAGATCATCCTGAATTGAGTGCATTTGCGGATGCATGCGTATAGTTATTTATACAGCTGCCTCTAATGGCCAGTTCTTTATTAAGCATCTTTTAGTGCTTTTGTCTTCTCTCACTTTCTACTTCTCTACGTGGACCATCTCATCTACATAAATACTTCAACAACCATTTATCTCCCGCTCCCAAATCTTTGTATCTGAGGCAGTCCTCACTCAGGACTGTGCAGTCTGACATACTTAACTTTGTTCAGGATTAAGACTCTGTCTCAAGGGCACCATAATTTCAAAATGCCCAAGGTAACTCACTGTCTTTCCCTATCAAACTTTTACCTCGTCTGTGTTAATCACCTCAGTAAGGCCGCGTGCCCAGGCCAGAAATCTGGGAGACATGTGCAAGCCTGCCTTCGCATTCTTTCCCTCCTACAATCATTTGATGTTAGAATTTTGTTCAGATAGTATACTGAATATTCTAACACTTGTCCGTTTCCCTCTATACATTGCCACCTCTTGGGTTCATCTAGGTTGGCTCAACTATCTTTAGTTATCTTGTTGCCATAATAAATATTGGTGAGATTACTTCAATAGTTATTCTATGTAATCCAGGGTATGCCACTCTCTGTGATATTTTTCAAATCACTGTGATTTCAGTTAGATGACATTTAAAAATATGAGCAATTGCAGATTTCCTGAATGGCTGCCTTAGAGCTGAGTGCTAACAATCGATTTTAGTTCCTGCACATCCATATGTGTTTTTATTGTACCAATGGGCATTACTACATACAATTAACAATAGTTTACACAAAAAAGAAGGAAGAGAATCTTTGTACCCCAAAGTGAGGCACTTGGGGCAAATAAAGTTCAATGAAATCACTTTTGTTACAGTAACACAAGATTTACCCTAGTTCAGATAAGTAATACCATGACCCAAATGGTATAAATTGCTGAATTTGAAAGACCCTACACTAAAATAGTCAGTCTGATATAGAAATAGAAGTTTGTTTCCAAGGCCCTGGCTGGTAGCATAGTGGATAAGGTGGCGGCCTGTGAACCCAAAGGTCGTAGGTTCAATTCCCCAGCCAGGGCACACAACAAGGTTGCAAACCAGGTCTCCAGTCAGGTCTGTGGCTAGAGGCAGGTGAAAAGCAACCATACATTGATGTCTCTCTCCCTCTCTGCCTCTCTCCCTTCCCCTCTTTCTGAAAATAATGAAATAAAATCTTTTAAAAAAAAAGAAGTTTGTTTCCAAACGAATGAGAGATCTCTCACATTGAATTAATACCATTAATTGAATGTTATTATTTTTGTTAGGTTAAATTTAATATACACATTTTTATAGTTGCTGAAGAGCAATAATCATAAGGTGTTTATCCCTTGTTTTAGGTTTGTACAAATCTAAATAGAAGTGCATAGAAAATATCTATGTGGCACTTCTTTTAAAGAGGGTGTGTAGATTGCTTAGTGTACTAGAGCAGATGCAGCAAACATTTTGTGAAAGGACTGGGTAGTAAATATTTTAAGTTTCAGCGGCCCTACAGAGCTGTACATGAAGGTAGCTGTAGGTAATATGTAAACAAATGAATGTGTCTCTGTCAAATAAAACTTTGTTTACAAAACCTGGCAGCAGGCTGATTTGGACTTCATGTACAGTTTTCTGACTCTTGGTATAGAGAATACAACTCCAGTTCCTTGGCTTGACATACAGTCTGTTCACCTTTCTAGACTCATCTCCTGCCCACTTTTCTGAGCATTCCTGTGCTCCAGCCATGCAGATCTGCTTGCATTTTTCAAGCATGTCACATTCTCTCATGATTCCATGCTATTGCAAATGCCCCCTGAGACTCCATTTTCCATTTTCCATTTTCTTAAGCAGACTAACTCCTACTTACCCTTGAAGATAAAAATTAATAATCACTTTCTCTTGTCCCTTGTGGCTGAGTTTATGCTTCTGTCTGCTCCCTTGTGCTTCTTTATATTCACTGTGCTACTATAACACTTTCTGGAGTGTCGTCTATCTTGTGACTGGGTATTACATGACTATTTCATTATCTTCGATTAAAGATTGAGCTCTCTCTTCACTGCAGCATGTGCTGTCCTACCCTTGTGATTACCACCTACTCTCATATTTAGAGAATTTGATGTAAAAAACAGGAGGAACCAAGAAAAAGGGTGAGTTTCATATTGGCTTAGTATTTACCCAAGGAAACTGAAAAAAAAAAAAAATCTTAGAAATGACTGAATACTCCTTCAATGGGCAAACTTAGGTATTCTTTCATTCTACGGAAATGGGGCTTATGAGCAAAGTCAATTTTAAAGAATAAAGGGAGTTTTATATTTGTTCATCTGGGTTTTGCAACTATAACATTTATGTCTGATAGAAGTTATTTAACTTTAGAAAATGAAAGGAAATCAGTTGAGAAATAAAAGATGAAGAAGAAAAGATATTGTATACGTATGTTTGTGGTTGGGAAGGTGGACTAAGTTGAATATGTAATCATTGAAGTCTGGATTTTTGGGTAAGAGACAGCCCAGAGAGGGCTGCTTAGGAAAGCAGGCTCAAAAATGGTGGAAAGGGTGAGGTGGGGCAGTAACCTTGAGCCCTGGGCAGGGTTAGATTCGGGGACTCAGGCCAGCAGTATTAGGCTCTCCCTCTCCCTCTGCCTCTTTACCACTCCCTCCCTACCTTGCTTCTCCTTGCTCCACTAAGTCCATTTTCCCTAGATGTTTCTTCTCTGCCTGGTCTTCTTCTGAATTAACTATGTAATATGGTATCCAAGTAAATATACTATCACTTATTTAATTTTTATTTTCTTTTCCCCAAAGTTTGGTTATGTCATTTAATCCTCTCTTCTCAAACAAAATAATAATAATTCAAGTTGCTATTAACTTTTAGAAGTTAAAATATTTTTCTATATTACTTGCAAAAAATAATTTTTACTATGGTTACACATTGTAGGAAAAACTCAAATCATAAAAGTACAAAATTAAGGATTACTCTTGTTTTCTATTTGATAACATAATCATTTCACTCAAGGGGAAAAAAGTATATTAAAAACTGAGTAAAGCCATGAGTGACTAACAATGAAAATCCTGTAGGGAAAAGAAAGTTCTGGTTCCATAAAAGGGTAGTGGGGAAAATCAGGGAGAACTCCTAGAGCTGACATGATGAGCACCACACACACATAAATACACATACATAAGACAGTGGGTGAAGATACTGTGACTGAGTATCCTAACCACAAAAATATCTTTGAAATTTTAAAACCAAGTTACAATTGTAAGATTTAAGCAGTGAACCTGAGAAGACTAGGTTCTTGACTGGATTTGTGAACAGGACTTTTTCAATTTGTGATTCAGATCTTTCTATGGGAGTGTCAGTATTTTATAGATTTGGGCAAAAGTAGGTTTACACTTGTGAGCACACAAAACATAGAGTTTACTTCTGTATTATTACTTATTGATTATGATATTATTTTCCAAATGAACAATTGTAAATCTACATTTGCCCCACCCTGTATATCCATTTGCACAACAGACACAGGTCATATACATAGTTATCACTAATGAATAGGAGGTAATAAAATACTCATTGGGAAATGATATTGGACACATTTCATTGCTGAGATTATGGTTTATTATTTGGGAAATGTTACCATTTGTTACCTGATTGTTAAAATCAAACTCTTCTGCCTTGAAGTGGTTCTCTTTAGATGGTGATAGTGATTTTATGCAAAATTGTTAAAATCAAACTTTTCTGCCTTGAAGTGGTTCTCTTTAGATGGTGATAGAGATTTTATGCAAACAGGTTGACATTTTACCGTCTATTTCTAACAGGCTCATTTTTATAAAGACTGAAGGTTTTCCTTTAACCAACACATGAAGGATAGTGGTCTTTCACTAGGAACAACCATCATCATCACACCATCGAGAGCTTGTTGTGTGCCAGATGTTGCAAGTGTAGCAACTCGGTGCTTGTACTGACTGTGTAAGATGAGCTCTTTGATTACCCATATTACACATGCAGAAGCAGGTACGAAAAAGGTGAATAACTTCACCCAAATTCACACAGGTGATGAGCAGCAGGGCCATGATGACACCCTGGACAGTGTAGCTCCTGAGGCTTTGTGCTTTTCCTTCATGCTTTACTCTTCTCAGGATTCGAGTTCCCTGGTCTGCCAATTTTCTCTAAATACAGTAGGATATTTCCTCCCCTGTCTGTGTCTATTTATGATATATATATCCAGCATTCATGAACAAAACTGATAAAGCTTTATAAATGACTTGTGTTAATGTTTCTTGGCATTAAGATGCCTCATGGGGAAATAGAAATTATATTTGCAGTCCTTGTCTGGTTTCCTTTAGTAATGGATTATGTCTACAGGATATGAATATGAGTTGAAAAAGTTAAAGAATCATTATTAATAATGGCACAACTGACATCATATGACTCCTGATATGACACATTGAGAAGAACTCATCACCTATGTAAGAGTACTGCCAAAATGTTTCACCTGAATGTAATCACGAGGAAACAATCACACAGGCTCATTAAAGGACATTCTGCAAAGTAGCTAGCCTGGACTCTTCAAAGGCATTACTGTCATAAAAGAAAAAAAGGCCAAGGAGCTCTTTAATACTGATGGAGACTAATGAGAGAGGACAATGAAATGCAGTGCATGGTCCTTGTTTGGATTTTAGATCAAGGAGGGGGATACAGCTATAAAGGACATCGTAGGAACACAGAAAATTTTGAATATGGACTGTATATTAGATAATGCTCAATTTCCTGAGTGTGATAATTGTGTAATGGTTGTAAAAAGCAGAGGAAAAATGCCTTTGCTCTTAGGAAGTAGCTGATATATGAGTATATATATGAGAGAGAGAGAGCAAGTTACAATGTTAACAATTTGTGAATCAAGATGAATGATAAATTGGTGTTATACTATTCTCACAACTTTTCTCAAGGTTTGAAATATTCATAATTTTATAAAATATACATAGAAATGGAGAAATGAATGCAGAAACAGATTAAACTAGATTACCCCAGGCTTGGCCATGGTTGAAGCTGGGTGTTGAGTACACATTATTCTGTCCTCATCCTCCTCGTCCTCCTCGTCCTCCTCGTCATCCTCATCGTCCTCCTCCCCCTCCTCCTCCTCCTCCTCTTCTTCTTTAAATATATTTGACATTTTCCCTAACACAAGTTTTAAAGAACAGAAAAATTCAGCCGGATTTCATGGTACTGGTTCTCAGTGAACGATGAGGACAAACTGCCATGAACATACATTCCCTTAACTATTAACTATATATTAACTATAGCTCATCCTCATTCCCACTCCTACTCAGTCCCAGCTACCATTTCCCTTGCCTGGATCCTGACTGCTCCCCCTGTCCCCCATTTTTATTCAGCCTGAAGCCAAAGTAATTTAAGGGCATTTCAAATGAATAAAGTCTTATTATTGTAAAGTATATTTTATTGATTATGCTATTACAGTTGTCCCAATTATTTTCTCCTTTGCCCCCCCTCTACCAGGTATAACTCTTCCCTCCAGCAATTCCCCTTCCCCCTTAGTTCATGTCCATGGGTCATGCATGTAAGTTCTTTGGCTTCACCCTTTTCTATACTTTTTTTTTTTTTTTAAAGATGTTATTTATTATTTTTTATAGAGAGGGGAACAGAGAGAGGCAGAGAGGGAGGGAGACTTCAATGTATGGTTGCCTTTCACCTGTCTCCAGCTACAGAACTGGCTGGAGACCTGGCTTGCAATCTTGTTATGTGCCCTGGCTGGGAATTGAACCAGCGACCTTTGGGTTCGCAGACCAATGCCTTATCTACTGCACCTCCAGCCAGGGCCCTCTATACTATTCTTAACATCCTCTTGTCTGTTTTGTACCTACCAAACTGAACTCACCAAGCCTCACTTAAAAACCTTTAAGTTCTGACCAGTGTTTAGGAGGAAACTTAACACCCTGACAGCCTGTCGCTGCCCACTCTCTACCTTGCTTCCCTGGATTCTGGGCTTGCAGCAAGTGTAGGGCTCTGATTCTCATCCCACCCTTCACTATATCTGTGGAGACGCTTACCCCTCTCACCAGAATGCTCTTTTCTCTCTTGGCTTACTTAGTGCTTATTCAGCCTTTAAAGATCACTTTAAAAAAAAATTACATCCATTCCTGATATATCTGCTTAAAATAAGGCCCTAGTATGGGCTTCTGTGGCAGTACACACATCTGCCTGGTGACATTTAACCCAACTGGAATTATAATTCCCTGTGATTAGATTAATGCTTTCCTCTCTCACCAGGTTGTAAGCTCTGTTTTGTTTACCATGTGTACATAGTAGGTGCTTGATAATGTTACAAATTTTAAAAAATATTTTTTCCTAAAAATATTTAGAATTTTTGTATTTATAGAGTTTCACTGTTGTTATCTTTCAAAGGATAAGAGATCATTTCCTGGGATTTAATTTCAGTTCTTTCTATTTCCTTAATTGAGGCAAATTTCAGTTCTTAAGTTTATATGATCCCCTTGGACAATAGAGAAACATTATTGTCATGATGCTCCTTAAAAAATTGGTTAAGTTAGGCTTGTGTTTTTTTGGGTTTTTTTTCCATTACAATTTAGTCCCTTTATACCCTCTGCCTTTCCACAATCACCACACTGTTGTTCATGTCCATGTGTCCTTTTCTCGTTTTGCTCAATCCTTCCACCCACTACCATCCCCTTTTTAACTGTCATTCTGCTTTCTCTCTAAGAGTCTGTCTCTATTTTGCTTCTTAGTTCAGTTTGTTCATTAGATTTCACATGTGAGTGAAATTGTATCATATGGTATTTGTCTTTCCCTGACTAGTTATTTTTCTTAGCATAATGTCTTCCAGATTTACCCATACTGTCGCAAAGGGTAAAATTTTCTTCTCTTTCTTTTTTCAAAAAATCGGGCTGAGTAGTATCCTACTGTGTAAATGTTTCATTGTTGTTTTATCCACTCATCTACTGATGGACACTTGGGCTGCTTCCATATCTTCGCAGCCCAAGTGTCCACCAGTAAATAATGTTGCAATGAACATAGGGGTGCTTATGTTCTTTCAAATTAGTGTTTTAGATTCCTTTGGATATGTTCCCATAAATGGGATCACTGGGTCAAAAGGCATATCCATTTTAATTTTTTGAAGGGTCTCCATACTGCTTTCCACAGTGGCTGCATCAACCAGCATTCCCACCAACAGTGCAAAAGGGTTCCACTTTCTCCACATTCTCGCCACCACTTGTTTGTTGATTTACTGATGATAGCCATTCTGGTGTGAGGTGACATCTCATTGTGTTTTTAACTTGAATCTCTCTGATGATTAGTGATGTTGAACATCTTTTCATATGTCTGTTGGCCATTCGTATGTCCTCTTTGGAGAAATATCTATTCAGGTCCTTTGCCCATTTTTACTTAGGTAGATTTTCAGTGTTGAGTTTTGTAAGTTCTTTATAAATTTTGTATATTAATCCTTACCAGATATATCAGCAAATATGCTCTCTCATTCTGTGGGTTGTCTTTTTAATTTTCTTGGTGTTTTCCTTTGCTGTGAAATATTAGCAAACCAAAAGCAGCAATGTATCAAAAAAATCATATATCATGAACAAATTTTAGTTTAATATAGTCCCATTTGTTTATCTTTCTTTTGTTTCCCTTGCCTGGGGAGGTATATCTGATAAAATGTTGCTATGAGCTAAGTTTGATATTTTGCTGCCTATGTTTTCTTCTAGAATTTTTATAGTTTTAGGTCTACATTTAAGTCTATAATCAAGTTTAAATTTATTCCTGTATGTGGTGTAAGAAGGTGGTCTAGTTTTATTTTTCTGCATGTTTCTGTCCAATTTTCCCAACACCATTATTGAATAAACAATCTTTAGCTCATATTTATGCTTACTTCTTCTGTCAACTATTGACTATCAAGGTGTGAGTTTATTTCTGAGCTCTCTGTTCTGTTCCATGGATCTATGTGTCTATTTTTATCCAGCACCATTCTGTTTTGATTACTATGGCCTTATAATATAGTTCAATGTTAGGTAACATGATTCCTCCAACCTTGTGGGGCCTTTTGTGGTTCCATATAAGTTTTTGAAATATTTGTTCTAATTCTGTGAAATATGTCACTGGAATCTGGATAGGAATTGCATAGAATCTATAGATTGCTTTGGGTAGTATGGCTATTTTAAGGATGTTAAATCTTCATATCCTTGAACATGGCATGTGCTTTTACTTATTCGCATCTTCTTTAATTTCTTTTTTGGGTGTCTTATAATTTTCTGAGTACATGTCTTTTACATCATTGGTTAGTTTATTCCTAGGTATTTTATTCTTTTTGAAGCAATTGTAAATGGGATTGCTTTTTAAATTTCCCTTTCTGTTAGTTTGTTATTGGCATATACAAATGCAACTGATTTCTGGACATTAATTTTATATCATGCTACTTTGCTGAACTCATTTATCATTCTAGTAGTTTCTTGGTGGAATCTTTGGGATTTTCTATATACCGTATCATGTCATCTGCAAATAAAGACAGTTTAACAGCCTGCAAACCTGAAGGTTGCTAGTTCAATTCCCCAGCCAGGGCACATAACCAGGTTGCGAGCCAGGTGTCCAGCCAGGTCTGTGGCTGAAGGTAGGTGAAAGGCAACCATACATTGGTGTTTCTCTCCCTCTCTGCCTCTCTCACTACCTCTCTGGAAATAATAAATAAAATCTTAAAAAAAAAAAAAAAAAGGACAGTTTTACTTCTTCCTTTCCAAGTTGGATGCTTTTTTTCCTTCGTTTCTGATTGCCATGGCTAGGAGTTCCAGTAATATGTTGAATGAGAGAGGTGAAAATGGGCATCCCTGTCTTATTCCTAACCTTAAGGAGAATGTTTGTAGTTTTTGCTCATGTATGATGCTGGCAGTGGGTTTTTCATATATGGCCTTTATTACATTTAGGTATGTTCACTTTATTTCCATTTTGCTGAGAGTTTTTATCATAAAAATGGGTGTTGGATTTTATCACATTTTTCTGCACCTATTGATATGATTCTGTGGTTTTTATCCTTCACCTTGTTTATGTGGTAAATCATATTTATTGATTTGCATATGTTGTACCAATCTTGCGTTCCTGTAATAAATTCCACTTGTCCATGATGTATGATCTTTTTGATGCATTGTTGTTTTTGGTTTGCTAATACTTTGTTGAGGATTTTTAAAAAAGATTTTATTTATTATTTTTAGAGAGAGGAGAAGGGAGAGAGGCAGAGAGAGAAACATCAATGTATGGTTGTCTTTCACCTGCCTCCAGCAGGAGGTCTGGCTTGCAACCTCGTTATGTGCCCTGCTGGGAATCAAACCAGCTTGTTGAGGATTTTAACATCTATGTTCATTGGGGATATTGACCTATAATTTTCTTTATTTGTAACATCTTTATCTGGTTTTGGTTTAATATAACCCTGGCCTCTTCAAATGAGTTTGGGAGCCTTGAATTTTATAAAATAGTTTAAGAAGGACAGGTGATAATTTTTGGAATGTTTGGTAAAATTCACTTGTGAAGCCATCCTGTCTTGGGTTTTTATTTGTTTGTTTGTTTATTTTTTAACTTAAGATTGTTTTGAAAGATTTTATTATTTTCAGAGAGAAGGATAGGAAAGGAGGAAGAAAAGGAGAGAAACATCCTCCTCCGGCTATGGTCTGGCTTGCACCCTGGTTACATGCCCTGACTGGGAATTGAACCAGAGACCTTTGGGTTCACAGGCCGGTGCCTATCCACTGTGCCACCCAGCCAGGGCTTATATGGACTTTTTTGGTTACTGCTTTAATTTCACTAGGCGTAATCTGCCTATTCAGATTGTCTGATTCTTCCTGATTTAGATTTGGAAGATTGTACATTTCTAGGAATTTATCCATTTCATCCAGTTGTCCAGTTTGTTGGCATGTAGTTAGTTGTTCATAATATTTTCTTGTAATCATTTATATTTCTTTGGTGTCAGTTTTGTTTTGTTTTTGTCTTTATGATTTTATTTATTTGGATACTTGCTTTTTCTTGATGAGTCTGGTTAAAGGTTTGTCAATCTTGTTTATTTTTTTGAAGAACCGGGTTGTGAATTCATTGGTCTCTTGCATCATTTTTTAGACTTTGTTTCATTAATTTCTGCTCTGAGCTTTATTATTTCCTTCCTTCTACTCACTTTGGGCTTTGTTGTTCTTTGTCAGATTCCTTGAAGTGTAAGTTGGGGTTTATTTGAGCATTTCCTTTTCTTTTCCTTTTTCTTTCTTGTTATTTATTTATTTTTTTGTGATAGAACTGTATGGATTTCCCTCTTAGGATTGCTTTCCCATGTCCCACAAATTTTGGACTGTTGTGTTCTCATTTAATTTGTTTCAAGATATCTTTTTATTTCTTTCTTGACCTCTTTATTGACCCAGTCATTGTTCAATAACATGTTATTTGACTTTCATGTCTTTGTGTATTTTTCAGTGTTCTTATGATTGATTTCTAGTTTCATAGCATTGTGGTCAGAGAGGATGCTCGAAATGATTTTGAGCTTCTTAAATTTATTAAGCCTTGTTTTGCCCTAACATGCGATCTATTCTAGAGAATGTTTCATGTGCATTTGAAAAGTATATTCTGCTGCTTTGGGGTGAAATTCTCTGAAGGTATCAATTAAATCTCTAGTGTGTCATATAAGGCTCTGTCTCCTTGTTGATTTTCTGCCTAGGTCATCTATTGAAGTCAATGGTGTATTAAAATTCCTAACTAAGACTGTATTTCTGTTGATCTGTCCCTGTATGTCCATCAAGATTTGCTTTACATATTTAGGTGCTCCTATGTCAGGTGCATAAATATTTACTAGTTTTATGTCCTCTTTTTGTTCCCTTTATCATTGTGTCGTGTCCTTTTTTGTCTCTTACTATAGCCTTAGTTTTAAAGTATATTTTGTTAAATATAAGTATTGCTACCCCAGCTTTTCTTCCTTTCCATTTGAATGAGATATCTTTTTCCATCCCTTTGCTTTCAGTCCATGTGTATCTTCGATCTGAGGTGGGTCTCTTGGAAGCATCATACACATGGGTCTTATCTTCTTATCTATTCCC
>PVIW01003529.1:52578-73487 GCA_004026585.1 Noctilio leporinus
TTCTCCTCTCCCTCCCCCTCCTCCTGCTACTCCTCCTCCTCCTGCTCCTCCTCCTCCTCCTCCTCCTCCTCCTCGAAAGCCCTTTAACTTCTATCGCCATACTGGTTTGGTGTTAAAAACTCTTTTTGCCTTTTCCTGTTTGGGAAGCTCCTTATTTCTCCTTTGATTTTAAAAGATAGCCTCTCTGGGTAAAGGAACCTTGATGGCAGATTCTTTCTTTTCATCATCTTGAATATTTTATGCAACTCCCTTCTGACCTGAAATGTTTCTGTTGAGAAATCAGATGACAGTCTAATTGGTGATCCCTTGTAGGTAATTATGCTTTTCTCTTATAGCTTTTAGGATTCTCTCCTTGTCATTAGGCCTTACCATTTTAATTATGCCATGTCTTATTGTAGGCCTCTTTGGGTCCAACTTGTTTGGGATTCTGAACTTCCTGGACTTTTGTGTTTTTTCTTCACTAGATTAGGAAATGTTTTAGTTACTATTTCTTCAAATAGGTTTTCGATGCTTTACTCACTTATTTGTCCTTCAGTTATTCCCATGATATAGATGTTATGCTCCATGTTGTCTCAAAGGTTCCTTAAGCTCACCTTGTTTTTAAAAATTCTTCTTTCTTTATTGCTGTCTGGTTGGGTGTTCTTTTCTACCTTGTCTTCCAAATCACTGATTCAGTCCTTTGCTTAACCTAACCTACTCTTTATTCTTTCCAGTGTATTATTTATTTCAAATATGGCATTCTTTACTTCTTACTGGCCCTTTTTTTTTATGGTTTCTGTGTCTTTTTTCATGCTGTTGAGTATCCTTATAATCATTAACCTAACTCTATCTGATAAATTGCTTGCATCCATTTTATTTATTTCCTCTTCTGGAAAATGCTCTTGTTCTTTCATTTGGGGCATGTTTCTTTGTTTCCCCATTTTGGCTGCCTCTTTGTGTTTGTTTTAATGTAATAGGTAGATCTGTAAGAATCTTGTGCAGGCCTAAGTCAAACCCTACCTATGACTGTCCCTGGGTAACCTGTTTGGAACTATCAGCTATCCACAGTGTGTGGTTCCCTCTGCTGGGCATGGGTATGTGCAGAAAGAACCAGGCTGTATATCAAGGCAGACTTTTATCAGCTCCAGCCCTGGGGGAGGGTCAGCTGAAGTCTCAGAGCTCCCAGTGATCTGCCTCTGTCTGCAGGCTTTCTGTAGAGTTAATTAATAAATGTCCTCCAGATGTACTCCTCAGCAGCTTGAGAACCATGGGGTGGGACAAAGTAATTCATATGGGTGGGGGTATTCCTTCCCCTTAGGCTAATGCCACTTGGAGAGGAACGGTCTGCCTGAGCGAGATGGCCTCTGTAGTATAGGGAACGAGTCAGCATAGGGGTTCTCATGGCTATTTCTTCAGCTTTCTCCCAAGAGCTACCAACCCCAGATTTTTCTCACATGTCCACTCTAGTCCATTCTGTCCTTCCTCTGCCAGAACCCAAGGTAAGTGGCTAAAACCAAAATTTTGTGCATTGGCCCAAATTTAAGAGGCTCTCTGAGTCTCCAGCCTTCTTTCCCTGAAAGACAAAAACACAGCTGCTTTCCATCTGGGTTCCTTTCCCTGTTCTATAGGCTGGGGAATCGAGATTGGGGTTTAGACTCTACACTTCCAGGATTTCAGAGAAATCCTCCAGCCACCAAATTATCCCTCTAGTCCAGCCAGCCCTCTCATGCCTCACCCTTACTCTGCACCAGTCTTGTGGTGATGTAGCTTCTTTCATCTGTCTTTGGTTATAAAGCTTCTCTCCAGCTAGTGTCCAATTGGTTATGCAGGATGATTTTTCTATAATTTAGTTATAATTCCAGTTTGGTCCTGGGAGGAAGTTAATGTGGCTTCCAATTATTCCTCCACCATCTTGGCCCTCTCCCTGACCAGCTTGTATTTTCTTTCACAATCAATATGACTTCATGCAAAATGATGTAGCAGTTCACATCATTCTGCCAGTCCTCATCAAGGGAATACTGTTTTCCAAAATTAAAATAATGAATCAACTCACAGGAGGATGTCATCAAATAAACAAAGAATCATCACTTATATTACCCTGCCAAGTTTTTGATACACTTAATTCCTTTAAATGCATTTAACTTTAATGAAGAGGAATACAATTTAATAACAACATAAAATGGAATTGTTTATCTTCCAAGTCCTACATGGCCAGATGAGATGTCTTCTTTTTAATACACTGTTTCCAGTGCAAAATATTTTTTTCCTTCTTCATTTTTCCTTCTTCAGATTTGTTTCTCCTCATTTCTATGTATGTAGTTTGGGAAGTGATCTATATGTACACATTTAATTAACTCACTCATCAGGCTGTAGTTTTCACAGTTGGAAATCTCTGAGATTCATTTTAAGTTCCCAAGGCAATGATATTTATATGACCCAATAAAATGTGGTAATCATTAGTATATTAGTCAAGGTTTCAGCTGCAAGTGACTTAAAACCAAAATCAAACTGACTTAAGCAAAAAAGGGGAATTAACTGACATATAACTGAGAGACCAAAGGTGGATGCTGGTTTTAGGGGTTCAGATGATACAACTAAGGGGTCTTTCCTCATCTCCTGGTTTGCTTTCCTCTGTGCCACCTTCATTCCTAGGTAAGCATTCCTCACATTCATGGCAAAGGAATGGTCATGAACCAACATAGTAGGTTATTCTTTGACATAGGTTGACATTTGGATATTTACAAATGGGGCAAGGGGCTCCAACTGAGCCCAAACTAGGATTTGGACCTGGGTATCCATTTGTATGATCTGCACCATTTGGGGGTACTTAAGGAGAAGTTTTATTATAGAGCCCAAGGAGAGGGACAAGGTGGGGAGGCATCACTTGGTGCTATGTCTCCCACATGATCCAAGGAGTAGTTTTTGAGCATCTCTGGCAAGCAGGATTATAATAGAAGGTGAAATCAATGCAGTACAGTTTTGGTGTATTAAGGTGAGATAGCTTTGAAATGCTTCCAGGGGGCAATATGAGAGCAAAGCACAGCATCTCATAGGGAAGGAATAGAGAGCCCCAAGACTGTAGTTTCATTCCCGAACACCCTCTGGGGACTTCCAGAGCTACTTGGGTCTCTGGGGTAGAAAGGCAGAGTAATATGAATTATAGTAACCATAATTCAGCCCCTTATTTTGTGGTGAGTGTTTATAATTAGTTTTATATGGATAGATTACATGAATCCAAAGTGTAAAGAGGGAAACAATGCATAAAACATTACAGAGTTAAATCAGAGTAAGAGAATGGAAAGACAGAAAGGCATAGGTATTATGTTGAATGTTTCATGTTGATAACTCAGTAAAAACATTCAACTTATGTAGAAAGCCAGTGGGTATTATTCCAGGATATTTTTTCATTTATTGTCTATAAGAAAACCAGTCATGTTATTGCTCTGTATGGGCTTTCAAGGATAGAGCCAGTATTAGAAGAGCCATTTTAGACATGTTGCAAATAACCATGCAACATTAAGATTCTACCCATTGAGAACACTTTTCTCATTGAACTTCTCTGGTTAAAAGCATTTAAAAATTGTAAGAAGCATATATAATGGAATTGCAGGGATTTATACATTCAAATTAGTCACATGGTCTGCCAAAGTTAACTGTAAATTGTTATCTGGGTAAAAGCCTCTATTACTTTTGTTTGCATAAGCTTGGATTGTAAATAAAACTGCTGTCAGCAGAATGTTCATTAAATTGGATTTAAGATTCCAAATGAAAAGTTATTGATTTCACAAAGGATAAACACCACTAAGTCACTAGAATCATGTGAAGTTATTAAATTACCAATTTAGTTCCTGTTATTATCTTTTTACTCTCTTAGAATTTATTAAGAAACCTATATATAAAGTATGCTTGAAATGAAACTGAAAGATATCATCCAATAGTTATTTTCCAGAGACATTTAGAAATTAATGATCTGCTGAAAAATGGTGATGGGTTTTGGTCTCCCTTGCCCCAAAGTCCTGGCCCTCATAATAGCCTACTTCATGTCTATGGGAAACAATGGAAAAATTAGAATAGGGTCAGATGATAAACTTTTAGCCAGCAGCATCTAGCCAAAGGAGTCTGACTTAGCCCTATCACATTTCCAATGTATATTTATGTACTGTACCATTTGGGTATTATAATAAAAATTTTTATCTGTCCCTGGAGGTGAAATTGAGTTATATATTAAATGGCTATTTTCTTTGTTTTCTGCTTAGGTATGCATGTAATGTGGTAGCATAATATATATTCCACACTTGTTTCATTCCTGTGGAGAGATAATATTTTTGCAGCTGACAGAGTGAAGACATCCTGTGCTTCCAGAATAAGAGAGAACATATTGGCAGGATAAAATACAGATGTTCTCCATGTTTTTTTTCCCCCCCTGCCTCCTGGTCATATTCAGCAGAAGTTAACTTTCATGGGCATATTTCCCTGTCCTTGTTTGAGCAGTTGGACACAGAAATCCAACTTCAAGATTGTAAAAGGTGGTTTCAAGTAAAGTATTTTAAAATGTTCTTTTTTTTAAAATTTTTCTTTATTTTATTCTTTGACTTAAATATTTTATTTTTTATTTTATTTTATTTTTAAAATTTTATTGTTGTTGTATTATTACATCCATCCCCTTTTTGCTCCCCTCTGTCTCCCTCCCCACCCACCCATTCCCCCCATAGTCAGCCTAAAAATGATCTTAGTGATAGGAAAGTAACTTGAAAATTCATTCCCCCCATCTCCTACAAAAGGCTCTTTTCATTCAACTGAGAAACTAAAAATAACTCTTCTACTTCTCAACAAGGAAGGAACTTGTAGTATATTTAATCTTTATCTTAAAGAATTTTATTTTTCTCAATTGAGGAACAAATATAAAATTTCTTTTGTCACAATCTAGAAAAAACTAAATGAAACATTCTGTGACAAAGATGCTATCCCAGTCCTGTTTGCTACCACCCTTTCTCCCATCCCAGCAAATGTAAAAGTACAATATTGTGTATCATCCTCAGGAACTTCTCTCCTGAAACTATGAAGCTAGAGCATTTTAGCCAGAAACTGCCCAGGTGGTAAGAATGAAGGGGACACTGATCAACCACTGCCTACATGCTGGCTGTTCATTGTGGGAAAACTAATTCCTCCTCTTTAAGAATAAGAAAAGAAGTTGCCTGATAAGTTGAGAAATTCAGTAGTTCAACTGAATCAAATATGAGCCTTCAGATTAAAAAATGTCTTGTACAACAGATGTACTGTAGGATAATGGGAAGAACCTAGGGTGGGAGAGTTAATATTCTTAGATTCAAAAGGTCCTATATTAATTTTTTAAGTGCAGGTGCCTATAGAAAAAGTAAAAATTGAGAAACAAAATACAGGTCTTGGAAATAAAAATGAAGAGTAACTATAGGAGATTTTACCAAAATGCAGAGCATAAGTTCTAAGGTTTGGGAGTTCAAGAGAAAAAAGTCAAGAGAGAAAATATTGAAGCAGGAGAAGCAACGCTGTTGTTATTAGAAATTCCAGGAAAAGAAAATAGTATGAATGAATGAAAAACAATAATCAAAGAAACAAAAGAAGACAATTCCGAGGGGGGAGGCAGAGGCAAGAAAGGGGAGCAGCTTAGACAAGAACCTAGTATAAAGGAACCATGGACATGGACAACAGGTGGGATTGACTTTGCGGGGAATGGGTGGGTGGGGAGGGGGACAGAGGGGAGCAAAAAGGGGATGAATGTAATACAACAACAATAAAATTAAAAAAATAAAATAAATAAAAATAATAAACAAAACAGAGATGGGAAAAAAAAAAAGAAGAAGAAGAAGAAGAAGACAATTCCTTTGAATTAGAAGGTTCAGTCCTCACATGGCAAAGACTTAGCAAAGCCTGGACAGGTGTAATGAAAAGCAACCATACTCAGGTGGCTTCCATGTCCTGGATAAAGAACAAATGCTAGAAGCAGCCAACTAGGAAAATCAATGTCACCAGCAGAAAAAATTTTGAATGGTGCAACACTTCTTATTTGCAACATAATGTGAGAAAACCTCAGAGAAAATGTAGAGACTTCTGGAGAAAAAGCATTATGCTATAAAAATTATATATCAAACCAAGCTATTAGCTGAATGCAAGGGTAAATGAAAGCCTGGTTCATATTTGTAACAGTTCAGAAATTAAATGACTTGTGTATGCTTTTGAAAAATATATCTTAGAGTAGACCTTCAGGCAAAACTAATCAAAACAAAGAACTTAATAAAGATAAAGGCATTTTAGAAAAGAGCAGTGAGCAATAAAAACTTAGATATAAATCTAAAGAATTGTTTGTAATGTGCTTATGAAGCTAAGTACAATTTATAACAAAGGATTTTGAAAGAAAAATGTATGTTATTTAAAAATGCTCTCTGGAGACATGAGAGGAGGAGAGAGGTGGAAAAAGATAAAGTGTGATAAAGTTTTTATGTCAAACAAGGAGATTCCTCATTTGTTATTGCATTTTTGACATTGATGGAGAATAAATTAAAACATATTTAAAAAATATATTAAATGAGGCCCTGGCTGGTGGCACAGTAGATAAGGCACCGGCCTGCAAACCCAAAAATCACTGGTTTAATTCCCCAGCCAGGGCACATAATGGTTGCAAGCCAGGTCTCCAGCCAGGTCCATAACTGGAGGTGGGTGAAAAGCAACCATACATAGATGTTTCCCTCCCTTCCCCTCTCTCTAAAAATAATAATAAATAAAATCTTAAAAAATAATTTAAAAAAATAAGTGAAACCAGTTTAAAACTAGACCCTTATAGAAGAAAGAAAAACATTAAGTATTATTATTCATATTTCTGAAGTGACAAAATGTATGAGAGAGAGAGAGAGAGAGAGAGGGAGAGAGAGAGAGAGCCCTGAGAAGAGGGGACGTGACAAGAAATTATAATTAAAAGAATCCAGCCCTGACCAGTGTGGCTCAGATGTTGGGTGCTGCCCACCAGAGTGAGGTCATAGGTTTAATTCCCTGTCAGGGCATATGCCTGTGTTGTGAGTTTGGTCCCTGTTCCAGGTGCATACAAGAGGCAAGCAGTTGATGTTTCTCTCTAACAATATTTCTCTCCCTCTCTTCCCCTCTCTCTAAAAATAAATAAAATTTAAAAAATGTTTTTAAAAAGAATTTGTGATGCAAAAAATAAAATAATAGCCATGAGGTTCTTCTATTAACTTCTAGGCCACAATGGTGTAACTGCTGTTGAATTTACCCTCCCACTATAACCTGAACAAAATGTGTGATATGACTATTTTTAGGCATAGGAAAATAGGGAGTGAAGGACAAGAGTCTCGGCAAGACAGGAAATAACTGAAGTGAGCACCACATTCAACCTGACTTAATGTCTGAGGACATTTTCCTGAATGTGGCACAGAGTGATGGAGCCCATGTGAAGAATATCAGTCTTACTGAGCTGAGGAAGCTGAAATTAAAATAATGGGGATGTGTGCTCGCTTCAGCAGCACATATACTAAAATAAAGGGGATGAAATGGCAGCTGGAATTTGCAGGTAAGAATTCCAGAGAGGAATGAGTGTTATAGAAGGGAGGTTCCAAAAGTCTGTGTGAAAATTTGTCTTAGCTCTTTGGATAAGAGCTGCTTTGTGCTTTGCATGTGCAAGTTAAGATTCTGTAAAACCTCAAGATTTTGCAAACAGCAGGCGATTGCAAAATGAATGGAAATGCCAGAGGTCATGCAATGCCAAAACACATTGAATTTTTCATCCAGCCATGTGGAAAGAATTCACTGAGCACACTCACCCGCATTCAACTGACACCCTAGAAGGGCCACTCTTTAGGAACAAGGAATAAGATCATATCCTAGGATTAAGGTCAAAATCAATATATACTTGCCCAAACAAAATATAAATGAAGCTTGAAGGATCTACAGAATGAGCTGGTTATGTAGTTGATGGCCAGAATCAAGCAGTAAACCTTTAAAAGGGAAACAACACATTCTAGATGTTCTATAAATTTGTAACATGAAGCTTACAATAAAGAAATTACTACATTTGCAAGAAGCAGGAAAATGGAATCTGTAGTCAAGATTTTTTTTAAAACAGGCAATAGAAATAGATCCTGATACTGACTCAAATTTTGGAGCTAGGACACACTTTTAAAAATAATTAAAAACATGTTCAAGAATTGAAAGGAAAACATAGAAATGAAAGAATAGGTGGAAAATCATAAATGAGAAATACAAGCTGTAAAGTATCAATTAAAATTTTAGAAATGACAGTTTGCATCAATGACTTAAGAGAAGATTGAACACTGTAGAATAAACATGAGAACTTGAAATAGACCAACAGAAAAGCTAAAAATTGAAAAATAGGAAATAGACGTTTAAAAATGAACAAAACCTCAATATACTGTGAATAATTTCAATGGTTCCACATGTAATTAGTCTCAGGAAGAAAGGAAAAAAGAGGATGAGTCAGAACTATTTGAAGAAATAAACCCAAATATTCAATACTTGGTGGAAAAATCAATCTGAACATCTAAGGAGCTCACAAAAGCCAAAGGAGCTTTTTGTCTTTCAAAATATCCTTCTAAAATGGAGGTTAATTTTTTTCCAGATGTATGTAACCTGAAGGAATTTGCTCATAGTATCCACTACACTAAAAGATGTGCTGAAGAAAGTCCATTGGACTGAAAATAAAACTTTGAACTATAGAAAGGGATGAAGGTCATTGGAAATGGTAAATATGTGGAAAAATGTAAATGAATTTTAATTTCCTTAAATTTTCTGAAAAAAAAAAAGTAATTGACTTGTTCAAGCAAGCAAAAATAGTAATGTATTGTGGTATTTATAACAAATGAGGTCTGTCCCAAAAGTATCGACCACACAAACTTTTAATTATATTGACAGTGGCTCAATACTTTCGGGACAGACTGTAGATAATGGTAAAATATGACAGCAGCATTAAGAATTAGATTGGATCAATGGAATCCTACTGTTGCAAGATTCTTATAGTTGCAAGATTCTTATATTCTACATGAATGTTATAATATTAATTAGAAGTAGGCTGATACGGAGAGAGAAAGAGATAGAGAAAATACCAAAGAGGCCATAAAATGGAGTATTGAAAAAAATTTACTATCCCAAGAAGGTAGAAGAGAACCAACAAAGAAACAAACATGGGATGGAACAAATAAAAAACATGGCACAATGGTAGAATGAAACCCAACCATATTAATAATCATATTCAATGTACACTAATTATTCCAATTAATAATGAATTTTATAATAAAAGGGTCAGTTCATCAAGAGTATACAATAATCTTCAATGTGTATTCATTTAATAACCATGCTCCTGGCACATATAACGATTATCAATGCAAAGATGATTCAACACAAGAAAAGTCATAATGTAATTCACTGTAAAAATAGATGAAAGGAAGGAAAACTATGGACAAAATTACATTTGCTAAAGTTCAATAATCACAGTTGATTAAAAATAAATAAACTATAAGTCTTGGCAAGCTAACAATAGAAGGAAACCTCCTTAAACTGATCAGAGATAGCATAAACCAGCAGCAAATATGATATTTGATGTAAAGGATTAGAAGCATTTCTACTTACATTGGAGATAAGATAAATTTGCTCTCAGTATTGTTGCTATTTAACATTATAATGGAGTCTAACTCTAATGCAATAAGATAAAAAGGATAATATGATACATAAATTTTATAAAGAAAGGGCACAGTATAATTATTTTCAAACAGATTATTTTGAAAATTCAAGACAAAATGATTAGGACCAATAAAGTATTTTCAATAGAATTACCATAGAAAAATCAATGCTTTTCTATATATTATCAACAATGAACAGAGAAAATGACTAACAAAAAAATAAGATTCATATGCTGAAAAACTTCAAAATTAGAGGGAAAATTTAAAAGAAGATACATTAAATATAGATATATAGCCCCTCCCTAAATAGAAAATATTGTTGTGACATTAATTCTTCCTAAATGAATTTAGAAATGTTATGTAATCCTGATCATTATTTATAAAATTTACAAGCTGGTTCTATAGGTCAAATAATAGAGAAAATAACAAGTGATCATCTGGGAAATTCTGAAAAGAATAAAAAAAAGAAATTCTCTTTCAGAAATTTAAACATATTTGAAAATATAATTGTAAAAGTGTAGGGTTGATATAGGTATAGGCAGAGATATTGATTAATGAGATTAGATAGAATTTAAAAGCAGGAGCATGCACACTGGGATTTATAATAACAGTTAAAAGCATTGACTCTCAATCCAGGCCACATGCTAGCTATGAATTCTTGGGTAAGTTACTTAACTCTTTGTGCCTTAATTTCCTTATGGGTAAAATAGGGACCATTATGCTACTTCTATGCTGCCACTGTTGTGAAGATTAAATAAATTGCTATACATAAGGCACTTAGAAGAGTGCTTGGAATATGGTCAGAACTATATAAGTAAGCACTAGCTGCTATTAATGAGAAAGATGGTAAACTAATTAGTTTGAAGACGATGAATTACTACTCAAATTAGGGTGAAGTTTGGTTAACCAAAATCAGAGTTTTTAACCCAAATTTGGTTATCCAAAACCAAATGTTTTGGAAGAAATACAGTTGGGATGATTGGTAGTTTATTTTGAGAAAAATACATATAGTTAGACACATACCTTATACCATACCCAGAGAACAAAACATAAAGTTATTAGATGAAAACATGGAAAAACATATTCATAAGCTTAGAGTGAATAAGTCTTGTTTAAGTAAGATATAAAACATTAAATCATAAAGGAAAATAGTCATATACTTAAATACAAAAAAGTTAAAAAGGAAATTTCTGTATGCAAAAATCATAATAACATTAATAGATACCCATAGCCTAAGAATATAGTTCCAGTATATTTATAAACGATTAATATCAATATGAACCAATAGAAAAAAACAAACACTCCAGTAGAAAAATGAACTGTGGATAACAAAAGCAATTTATAAAAAGGAAATACAAATGTTTAATAAAGTCCACAAAAATGTACAAGCTCATTGGTGATCAGAGAAATGTAAATTAATGAATTTTTTAATCAACTTTTACTCACCAGATTGACAAAAATATAAAAACTTGATAAGACTCAGGGCCGGTAGGAATGTGGCAAATGGGCACAGTGATAATCTTGGGTAGGAAGGTAAGATGATCAAACTTTTTTTTTTTTTTCAAAGATTTTATTTCATTATTTTTAGAAAGAGGGGAAGGGAGAGAGGCAGAGAGGGAGAGAGACATCAATGAATGGTTGCATTTCACCTGCCTCCAGCTACAGACCTGGCTGGAGACCTGGTTTGCAACCTGGTTATGTGCCCTGGCTGGGGAATCGAACCTGTGACCTTTGGGTTCGCAGGCGGGCACCTTATTCCACTGTGCTACCAGCCAGGGCCTGATCAAACATTTTTTGAAGCGTAATTTTTCAGTATGAAGATAAAAATTTTCCCTTTTTGTTGAGTTAATTCCATGTTTAGACATGAACTAAGGGGGGCATTGCTGGTGGGAATGGGGTATTGGGTGGAGGGGGCAAAGGGGGGAAAATTGGGACAACTGTAACAGCAAAATAAATAAAATATATTAAAAAAAAAACAATCCATGTTTAGGAGTTTATTCTAAATACTATTCCATGTGCTCATGAATAGAAAGTCTATGTATCGTATAAGAATAATCATAAGTCCTGGCTGGCCGCACAGTGGAGGAGGTGCTGGCCTGCGAACCCAAAGGTCGCTGGTTCGATTCCCAGCCAGGGCAACATAACCAGGTTGCAAGCCAGGTTTCCAGTCAGGTCTGTAGCTGAAGGCAGGTGAAAGGAAACCATACATTGATGTCTTTCTCCCTCCCTGCCTCTCTCCCTTCCCTTCTCTCTGAAAAATAATAAATAAATCTTAAAAAAATAAAAGAATAATCATAACAGGAATGTTAATTATAGTGAAATATGGAAAACAACCAAACATTAATCATTAGATCAGTTAAGTAAATTATGGTAAGGCCATCATATTGAATACCACACACTATTAAAAAGGATGAAGTATGTGTATTAAATATTTTTATAATATATTTATGGAAACTTTGTAAGGAAAGTAGAAAAAGTAAGTTTTAGGAAAATTATTGTTTTACATGTGTGCACAAATGCATGCATATGTGTATATATATATAATTTTGGGAGGGCATAGGGAAAATACTGAAACCAAAAGTACTGCACTGTTAACCCTAGTTAATCTGGGGGTGGGTGGGGGAATTAGAGTGTCAGAGTTTTAGCCTTTACAGTTAGGTATAGTTTTAACTTTTTACAATGAAAGCATGTTCACACAGATCTGTGAAACAATGAACAATAAAACAATATAAGAATAATGACTGAAGAAGTTAATAAAAGCACCAAAAAGAAGATTATTTTCTTGGCAAACACTCTGAATTTAGTATCTAATTCATGTAACTTTAAAACTGTTGCAAAATAAAACACATGAAATGCTTTATTCATTTAATATGGTTAACATACTCATAAGCACAGATGTAAACATTTAAACTAAAATACTGGGAAATTCACTTAACAGACCACAATGAAGTAATACTTTTACCATAAGTGGTTTACACTATGATAAATATTAATGCTTTTCATAGGTTAAAAGAGACAAAGCACTTGTCTAGAGGTGACCTGCCCATCATTGATCCATTCATTCATTCAACAAGTTTTTATTGAGCTAGGCATTATTTTCAGCTCTGGTATGAAACCAAACACTGATTCATACCACCAGAAATATACATTGAGAGGAGGAAAATAGACAACTAAACAGATGCTAATGATAAAGTATGAAGAAGTGTTTAGATAAGGAAAATCCTAGAAATAGAGAAACTAGATGATCAAATTTTTTTCTGAAATAAATATGAAATAGTTTTCATGTAAAGGAAAATTAGGAGTATTCCCATTCAAATTTAAAATAATACAACCCTCATTTCCACTATTAAAGTTGTATTCAGCAAGTGTTAACCAGTGCAATAGGATAGGTTAAAGAAATGAATCATATATATTGGAAAGGAAAATTATAACATACATTATAATTGTATACTTATAAGATTGTCTACCTAGAAAATTGAAGTCAGTTATTAGGTAAGTGTTTAGTAGGGTGGTAAGTTATCAGAAAAATGTAGGGCTTTCTTATACATTTGCAACAGTTGGTACTAATACAACAGCAGGAATGAGGTATCATCTAAATAGCAAAAAATAACATATTATGTCCTGGCACAGGTGATAGTAAATGAACAGGACCTGTTCATTTTATATAAGGATAAAAAAGAAGTCTTAACCCTATTTCTAAAGAAAAATACTCAATTATAAAGATAACAATTCTTCCTAAATTTTTTGTCTATAAACTCAAATAATAATGAAAACAGTAATGTAATTTTTGGGAGGGGTTAGGAAATACTTCACATTTAAATTAAAATTTTTAATTTTTGTTGAAGTTATACATATTCACTTTATTTAAAAATGTTTAAATTACAGTTGGCATTGAATATTATTTTATATTAGTTCAGGTATACAGCAGAGTGCTTCAACATTTATGTAATTTATGAAGTGATCTTCCTGATAAATCTAGTACCCACCTGGCACTGTATGTAATTATTAAAATATTATTGACTATATTCTCTGTGCTATACTTTACATCCCCATGATTATTTTTAAAATTAATTTATTATTGTATTTCCCCCACCTGCTCTCCCCTGCCCCAACCTCCCCATCCCCTCTCCCATAGTCAATCCCACATGTTGTCCATGTCCATGGGTCATTTATACTAGTAGTTCCTTGACTAAATTGCTCTCCTTTTTTGCCTCTTTTTCCCCTCCCCATTGCACACTGAAAGTCTCTTCCTTGTTTCCATGCCTCTAGTTCTATTTTGCTTGTTTGTTTTGTTCATTAGTCTCCTGTATTAAGTGAAATCATATGGTATTTATCTTTCACTGACTAGCATGTTTCACTAAGCATAATACTCTCCATTCCATTCGTGTTGTTGCAAAATGTTGGAATTCCTTCTTTCTTTCTGCTGTGTAGTATTTCATTGTGTAAATGTACCAAAGTTTTTTATCCATTCATCCACTGATGGGCACTTAGGCTGTTTCTAGCACTTAGCTATTGTAAATAGCACTGCTATGAACATAGGGGTGCCTAGGTTCTTCTGAATTGGTGTTTCAGGGTTCTGTGGGTATAATCCTAGCAGTGGAATTGCTGGGTCCAAAGGCAGTTCCATTTTCAGTTTTTTGCTGTTGTTGTTGTTAATTAATTTTATTGTTGTTGCATTACATCCATCTCCTTTTTGCTCCCCTCTGTCCTCTTCCCCACCCACCCACTCCCCCACAAAGTCAGTCCCACATGTTGTCTATGTCCATGGTTCTTCCATACTAGGTTCTTGTCTAAACTGCTCCCCTTCTTTGCTTCTTCCTCCCCACTCCCCCAACCCCCTTCCCCCTCATTTTTAGTTTTTTGAGGGAATTCCTTACTGTTTTCCATAGTGGGTGTACCAGTCTACATTCCCACCAATAATGCACCAGGGTTCGATTTTCTCCACATCCTCACCAGTACTTGTTTGTTAATTTGTTAATGATGCCCATTCTGACAGGTGTGAAGTGGTATCTCATTGTGTTTTTAATTTGCACCTCTGATGGCTAGTGATGTTGAGCATTCTTTCTTATTTATTTATTTATATTGTTATATTACATTCATCTCATTTTCCCCCTCTGCTCTCCCTTTCCCCACTCTCCTTGTCCCCCCACCCACAGTCAATCCCACATGTTGTCTGTGTCCATGGGTCATCCATGCTAGTTCCATGACTAAACTGTTCCCCTTCTTTGCCTCCTTCTCTCCCTCCACCTTCACCCTCCCCTCTGCACACTGAAACTCTGTTTCTTATATTCATATCCCTAATGTTGAGTCATATACATTCTTTATATATTTTGGAGATCAAACCCTTGTCTGAGTTATCATTGGCAAATATGTTTTCCCATACAGTTGGTTCCCTTTTAATTTTGCTGATGTTTTCTTTAGCTGAGCAGAAACTTTTCAGTTTGATGTAGTCCCATTTGTTTATTTGTTCCTTTATTTCCCTTGCCCTTGGAGAAGTATTGGTGAAAATGTTGCTGTGTGGGATATCTGAAATTTTACTGCCTATGTTTTTCTCTAAGACTTTTATGGTGTCATGGCTTATATTTATGTCCTTTATCCATCTTGAGTTCATTCTGGTGTATGGTATAAGTTAGTGGTCTAGCTTTATTTATTCATTTATTTTGCATACCCCTGTCCAGTTCTCCCAACACCACTTATTCAAGAGGCTATTTTCATTCCATTTTATGCTCCTTCCCCCTTTGTCAAACATTAATTGACCAGAGAGTCCTGGGTTTATTTCTGAGCTCTCTATTCTGTTCCATTGATCTATATGTCTATTCTAATGCCAGTACCAGACTGTTTTGATTACAGTATCCTTGTAGTATAGTTTGATACCTGGTATTGTTGTTTATCCTACTTTGTTCTTCTTTCTCAAGATTGCTTTGGCTATTCATGCTCATTTTTGGCTCCATATAAAATTTTAAATTATTTTCTCTAGATCTGTGAAATATGTCATTGGTATTTTAATAGGGATTGCATTGAATCTATATATTGCTTTGGGTAGTATGGACATTTTAATGATGTTAATTCTTCCCTTCCATGAACATGGTACATGCTTCCATTTATTTGTATCTTCCTTAATTTCTTTCTTCAGTGTTTTTTAGTTTTCCAAGTACAGGTCTTTTACCTCCTTGGTTAAATACTTTATTTTTCTTGTTGCTATAGTAAATGGGATTTGTTTTCTAGCTTCTATCTCTGATGTTCCATTCTTGGTATACAAAAATGCCTTTGATTTCTGGATATTGACTTTATATCCAGCTATTTTGCTAAATTTGCTTAATAGGGTTGAGTAGGTTTTTGGTGGAATCTATTGGGTTTTGTATGTACATTATCATGTCATGTGCAAATAATGACAGTTTTACTTCCTCCTTTTCAATTTGGATGCCTTTGATTTCTTTTTCTTATCTGATTGCTATGACTAGTACTTCCAAAATGATGTTGAACAGAAGTGGTAAGAGTGGACAGCCTTATCTTATTCCTGATCTTAGGGGGAAAGCTTTTAGTTTTTGCCCATTGAGTATCATGTTGGCTTCAGGTTTCTCATGTATGACCTTTATTATGTTGAGGTGTGCTCCCTCTTTGCCCATTTTCTTGAGTATTTTTTATCATAAATGGTTGCTGTACTTTATCAAATGCTTTTCTAGCATCTATTGATATGATCATATGGTTTTTATCTTTCATTTTGTTAATGTGGTGTATTACATTTATTGATTTGCTAATGTTGTACCATCCTTGCATCCCTGGGATGAATCTGACTTGATCATGGTGTATGATCTTTTAATGTATTGCTGGATTTGATTGGCCAATATTTTGTTGAGAATCTTAGAACCTATGTTCATCAACAATATTGGCCTGTAGTTTTCTTTCTTAGTTGTGTCTTTTTTTAAATTTAATTTTATTGCTGTATTACATCCATCCCCTTTTTACTCCCCTCTGTCCCCTTTCCCACCCACTCACTCCCTCACAAAGTCAATCTCACTTATTGTCCATGTCCATGGTTCTTCCATACTAGGTTCTTTCTTAGTTGTGTCTTAATCTGGTTGTGGGATTAGAATTATGTTGGCCTCATAGAAAGAGTTTGGATGAGAGCCTTGCTGGGTAGAGTGTTCTTGATTGCAGGCCTTTGTTTTCCATTACTTGGAATATTTTTTGCCATTCTTTTCTGGTTTGTATTGTCTCTGTTGAGTAATCATTTGACAACCTTATTGGAGTCCCCTTATATGTTATTTGCTTTTTCTCTCTTAATGCTTTTAGGATTCTCTCCTTGTCTTTGAAATTTGCCATTTTAATTATGGTGTGTCTTGGAGTGGGTCTGTTTGGGTTCATCTTCTTTGGAACTCTGTGCTTCCTGAACTTGAGTAACATTTTCACTCATCAAGTTAGGGAAGTTTTCTATCATTACTTTTTCAAACAGGTTTTCCATTCCTGTTTCTCTTCTGGTATTTCTGTGTTATGGATACTGTCCTGCAGCTCTCTTAAAACCTCTTCATTCTTTTTTCATTTTATTGCACTATCTTGGAATATTTTTCTACATTGTCCTCCATCTCACTAATCTGATCCTTTGCTTTCTTTAGTCTGCTTTTGATTCCTTCTACTGTATTCTTTAATTTGGAAATTATATTCTTCATTTCTTCCTGGCTTTTATTGATAGTTTCTATGTCCTTCTTAATGCTGGTATAGTTCTCAGTAAGTTCCTTGTAGCTTCCCTGGAGTAAGTTCCTTGTAGTTCCCCTGGAGTTGTTTGTAGTTTTCTTTGAGCTTGCTGAGCTCATTGAGCTTCTCTATCAGTATTTTGAACTCCACATCTGATAGCCTGCTTGCCCCTATTTCATTTAGTGATCTTTCTGGGAATTCCCTTTTTCCTTTCAGTGATAGATTGTTTCTTTTTCTCCCCATTTTAGGTGACTCTTCTTGTTTGTTTTTGCTTCTTAGATTGGGCTTTTTTGAGTTCCTGTCTTTGTGGTGTGACTTTCTGTCACATAGAGGTACACTTTCTTTACATCTTGGAATCACCTGTGGTGACATCAGATCATTTCCCAGTCTGGACCTAGTCAGTCTGTTGGAGGCAACCAGAGATCCATTGTCTGTCTGTGACCTTCAGTTTTTAATCCAATTAATCTGTGATCAGTGGTCAGGTGTAGGCACTGCTGGGTGGGGCACGTTAATAGCTCTCAATCCAATTGATCTGTGATCAGCCACCAGGCTAAGGCACAGCTGGGCAGGGCAGATTGATTTCTATGGGTGGGGCTATGACTTCCCTAAGGCAGATGCAGGTTGGGTTAGTGTAGTCTGCCTGGGGTGTGGGGGATGAATTATCACTGGGACCCTGTTGGCTGCTCCCTCATATCTCTCCTCAAAGCCACCACTCCAAATTCTCCTTAAGCATCCCTAGTCCACTCTGCCCTCCCCTGCCCAGGGTAAGTGGGTGCCAATGTATTTTTGTGCATGGTCACTTCAGTAAATCTCTGTCTCTAGCAGTCTCAGGCTAGCAAACCCTGTGGCCTTTTGCTTTTCACAGCTGCGTGTTGTTTTACTCTTAGCTGTGTTGCTGTAGGCTGGGAAGCCCAGCTAGGGGTTTAGAACTAACCCTTCTCAGATGGAACCCCCAGCTCTGTCCTTTCAGCTGCTGCCTGTTGGAGTCCAGCCAAACCTCTTGTGTTTCCACAATTCCTCCCAGTCATGTTGTGATGAAGTGGCCTCTTCAGTATGTCCATGGTTATAAGGCTTCCCTCCAGCTGGTGTTCTGTTGGCTATTCCAGATGATTTTTTTCCCCAGTTAAGTTGTAATTCTAAATTGATCCTGGGAGGAGATTGGTGTAGCTTCACTTATCCTTCCACCATCTTGGTTACCAAAAAAAACCATGACTATTTTTAACTACCAAAATGCACCTCTTCATTCCTTCACCTTTTTCACCCCACCCTCCAAACCCCCTTCTATCTGGTAACCACCAGTGAGTCTCTTTTTATTTTGTTTTTTAGATCCCACATTATATGGTGTGGAATCTAAAAATATGAAATCATGGTGCAATAGTTGTCTCTCTGATTGACTTATTTCACTTAGAATAATTCCCTCTTGGCTCATCCAGGCTGTCACAAATGTTAAGATTTCATTCTTCATGGCCAAGAAATATCCCAATGTATATATGAGGTCTGTCTGGAAAATGTCCAGCCATTTTAATATAACAAGAACAGTTTGTATGACATCAATGTAACCTCTCAACCAAGGAGAGCAGACTGGAATGCACATGTGTGAACAATGATGATTTCACTGTACCAGTCACTTGGGGGTGGTAGATGCCATTGAGTGAGCTTGTCTACTGTGTGGCCTTCACATTCAAAATGAATGAGGCAGTAGAGCAGCAACAAATATGCATCAAATTTTGCATGAAGCTTTAACATTCCTCCATGGATGGTTTGGAAGGCTGCAGCGATGGGCAACTGGCTCAGCCCCTTTAAAACCAGATTTGGAGCCCTGCAATTTCTGTTTTTTTCCAAAACTAAAATTACCTCTTAAAGGGAAGAGATTTAAGACCATCAATGAGATTCAGGAAAATATGACAGGGCAGCTGATGGTGTTTGGGAAAACTGTGTGAGGTCTAAAAGTGCCTAGTTTGAAGGGGACTGATGTGTCATTCTCCTATGTACAATGTTTCTTGTATCTTCTTCAATAAGTGTCTCTAATTTTCATATTACATGGCTGAGTACCTTCTGGACAGACCTAGTATATGAGTATGTACCACATCTTTATCCAATTACCTTTAAATAAGACAAGTTCTGCTAGCTTATCACAATAATCCTCAACCTTATTATTTCCAGCTCTGATTTGTAGTCCTAAAGTCAATATTCCAACACTTTGAATAATTTTTTACTGGTGTTTACATACATATTTTCAACCAAGAGAATTTTCTTGATGATTTACTTTTTTCTTAAAGAAAGGGAGAGAGGCAGAGAGGGAGAATGACATCAATGCATGGTTGCCTTTCACCTGCCTCCAGTCGCGAACCTGACTGGAGACCTGGCTTGCAACCTGATTATGTGCCCTGGCTGGGCAATCAAACCAGCAACCTTTCGGTTTACAGGTTCACCAATTTACCTTTTTAACCTTTTTGGAGATTATCAATTTACTTCCTGTTGTGAAAAGTAAGATTCGGTTTTCTTATCTAGTCCTCCAACCCCAACCAGACCCTCACCAAATACACAAATGCATACACATCAATCTTCTTTACTCTGACAATACTTTTGGTTCTATCAGTTTCCAATTTTAAAAGCAGTGTATTTATGTAAATATTACCCACAGGTGAGTCTCACAGTAACCTACAATTTTGTTTCATATAAAGCTCACTTTTCCAGGAATTAGTAATTATCCACTTTTAAATTTGTTTTGTTATTGATATAACTGACACAGAGAGAGAAAAAAGACAAGGGAGAGAAAAAGAGGGAGAGGGAAGGGTGGGAGGGGAAAAGGAGGAGAGAGAAGGGCAAGAGGACGAAGAGTCAAAAAAATAAATAAATAATTCAGTCCAACATCTCAAAAAAAAAAAAACAAACCAAGATTCCAGTTTTTCTTGAAAATATGCATCCTGGACCATCCTTCCACTTCACAATGGACTAGTTACTCTGAATTGCTGCCTTGCTCTTCCAGGGCCCTCCTCATTGTCATCCTGGAAACAGTCTTCTTTCTTCTGAGGTTGGATCTCCCATTTGCTGGGTTCCATGTCCCTTTTACAGTTTACAGTCTTGTTTGTGGGGAGCACTTCATCTAGTAGATTTCAGGGAACTTTGCCCTGGAAATGGCCTAGGGATGAAAATACTATTGCTACTGAACCATTAAATACTAGAGAGCACCGCTGTCACCTCTATTCCTCTGCCTCAAACTGACCAATGGCACCCTCTGGGCAACAAATGCATGCACTGCCCACCCTGTCCCCAGGATCACCAAGAGTCTCTGTGGTCATTTGTGCCCACCAGTTTAAAACCCTACCTGGCATTGTGTTTTAAAATTAATGTTAGACCCTTCTCTTTAAATGTATCTTTATATGCTATGTTTCTATCTGTTAAAAATGATAATGTTAAGAAAATTCCTTCATTCCTTTCACATAGGCTGAGCTTGATCAGATGGGGACCAAATGAGTTCATTCTTATCAAGTCGGTGGATGACACCAACCTGTTGTGATAAATCTAGTTTATGGTTTTAAGTAAACATATACAGTT
>PVIW01003529.1:80723-164854 GCA_004026585.1 Noctilio leporinus
TTCCCCCCCCCCCCCCCCTTCCTCATTTTATTCTTCAAGCCAGCTCCATTAGCATCTTTTGTGTTGCTGGCTTGGTGAAGATGTACCCTTTTAGCCTTCTTTTGTCTGGAAAGCTTGCTATTTTGCGTTCCACTTTAAATGATAACCTTGCTGAATAGAGTAGTCTTGGTTGCAGTTCTTCGCTTTTCAGTATTTAGTATATTTTACACCAATCCCTTCTGGTTTGTAGCATTTCTGTTGAGAAATCGGCTGATAGTCTTATCAGGGTTCCCTTGTATATTACTAACGTTTCTCCCCTGCTGCCTTTAAGATTTTTTCTTTGTCTTTAAATTTTGCCATTTTGTTTATAATGTGTCTTGGAGTCGGCCTCCTTGGGTTCATCTTGATTGGGACCCTCTGTCCTTCCTGGGCTTGTGTGACTTTTTCCCTCACCTAGTTAAGGAAGTTTTATGTCATTATTTTTTCAAACAGGTTTTCTATCCCTTACTCCTATTCTTCTTCTGGTATCCCTGTGATGTGAATATTGTTACATTTCATGTTGTCCCAAAGCTCCTTAAACTATTCTCCTTCTTTTTTTTTTTAAAAGATTTTATTTATTATTTTTAGAGAGAGGGAAAGGGAGAGAGGCAGATAGAGAGAGAGAGAGAAAGAGAGAGAGAGAGAGAGAGAGAGAGAGAGAGAGAGAGAGAGAGAGAGGGAGAGAGAGGTATCAATGTATGGTTACCTTTCACTTGCCTCCAGTTACAGAGCTAGCTGGAGACCTGGCTTGCAACCTGATTATGTACCCTGGCAGGGGAATCAAACCAGTGGCCTTTGGGTTCACAGGCCGGTGTCATATCCACTGTGCCACCAGCCAGGGCCACATTCTCATTCTTTTTGAACATGTTTTCATTTTGTTTCTATGACTGGGTTTTTTTCCTATCTTGCCTTCCAACTCACTGCTTCATCTAGCTTGCTTTAATTCCTTCTAGTGCATTCTTCTTTTCCAACTGGTTTTAATTCAAGGTTTCTGTGTTTCTTTTCATGCTGATGAAAAGTTCCTTATAGTTCCTTGATCAGCCTTATAATCATTACTTTGAATTGTATGCCTGATAAATTGTTTGTCTCAATTTCACCTAGCTCTTTTTCTGGAGATACTGCCTTTTCTTTCATTTGGGGGTGGTCTCTTTGTCTCTCCATTTTAGTTGTCCTTGATCTTCATCTATGTAGTAGATTGATTTGCTTTAACTCTATCTTGTGTAGTGGCCTTATGTGTTACAAGTCCTGTGGGATACAGAGGTGCAGGCTCCTTGATCTCCTGATCTGGATGCCCTAGGGATGACCTCTGTTTGGTTTAAGTGGACTCTCCTGTCATATTTGGGTCCTGATTATTATTGGCCCATTTATTGGTGGGAACTCCCCTCCCTCTGACTGGTTAAGAGGCTGGACCCCCACCAGGTATCCTATACTGTTGCATAGGTGCTGGCAGAACAGAGTAAAACAATATAAAAACAAGCAATCCCCTGACCACCATAGCAGTATCAACCACAAGAGAGCACGGAATAATAACAGTGGAAAGCAAAATGTAATAGTAGAGGAAGGGGAAAAGGAAAAAGAATGTAAGAACACCAAAGGAAAGAAAAGTGGTTACGAGAGGAGAAAGGGAAAGAGAACTAATGAATTGAAATGGGAAAACAGGGAAAAGGAACACAGAAAAGGTAACAAAAATAATAAAAGGAGAGAAGAAGGAAACATGGAAAAATCAAAGATGAGAGTAGAATAGGAGCTATGAAAGGAACATTAGAGCCCCCAAAATAAAAGAAAAAGAAAAAATAGATAAAAGGTAAATAAAAAGACTATGAAAAAAAAAAAACCAAAACAGCTAAGCTAATTAAAAAAAGAGCCAAGTGGTTTTGTCTCAGCACAGTTTAGATCTTTCTTTCTGGCTTCTCCCTTCGGATACTGCTCTGATGTCTCAGTGGTGTAAACCAATGTCAGGTGCTGTCCACATCTGGCCCTTGGCCACCTTTCTGAAGCTACAAGTGATCCCCCGTTTTCGACAAATTCCTCCTGCCTTGGCTGCTTCCAGGGTGGGCCAAGCTGCTCTGCAAAGCTGGCTTTTATCAGCAGTGGAGCCAGGGATGTGTCAGCCAATGTCCCAAGTTACCACAGGATCTGCCTCTGCTTGTCTCTGCCTGCTGTCCTGCTGTCAGTCTTAGACTAGGGTCAGACCTGACTGTTGCTGAGAGGGCTTCTGGCAGAAACTGAGCTGTGATTCCTGGATCTCCCATGGCAGGTGCCTTTTGGACTGCAGGGAAGGTGGTGGGTGTGTTCTTCCTCCCCAGAGCCTCTAGTCTGAGTCTGTCTGGAATGATTTCCCTGTACTTGGCAGAGTAGGCCCCTAGTAGGCTTCCGGAGCCCAGATTTTGGGTCTTCTGGGTGCCAGAAGGGTGTGTTTCTGTGCTCTCCAGTAAAGGGGAAGCACCAGGATATGTCCTAGGATAGTGTATGGATTGGCTGCACCCTACTGCCACTCTTCTGACTACCCTTGACTGTGCTCATGTTGTTGCTTCCTTAGCAAGGGCTAAGATGCTGGGTGAGAGACAAGGCAGGAAAGGAAGGGGAAGGGGAAGGGGAAGGGGAAAAGCAAAACTGAAAAAATGTTGCTAAGTGGAGCAAGTAGGATTTCAAAGGTTGTGGTGAGGGAATTCCCAGAGGGTTGGGGGACCAGTATCCCACAGGATAAGGTAACCGGTTTTTTTCCCAGGAGGGGCTAGCTCTTCTCAAGGAAGATAGCTCCTGTCAAGCCCAGGTATTCCTGGGATCCAAAAATCCCATTGCTGCTCCCCAAAGACTCTCCCTAGTGTCTCCCACTCCAAGCTTCATGACTCCACTCTGTGCCACCCTCCCTTCAATGGGGCCCAAGGTGAGTAGCCACAAAGACAAAATCTGTACTTTGCTTTTTAAAGGTTAAAATGAAGATGATGAATTTGTCGCCAGTGGTTTTTGTCTCTCCCCAGAGCAGAGCCCCCGCAGTGCAGACTCCTTGATCTCCTAGTCTGGATGTTCTAAGAATGTCTCTTGTGTGGGTTATGTGGACTCTCCCATTGCATTTGGGCCCTGGTTTTATTGGCCTGTTTGTTGGTGGGAACTTCCCCTGTCTGGCTGGCTAAGGGGCTCAGCTCCTACCATGCCCGCCTCTGCCTAGAGAGGGTTTCTGGGTACGGGTTGGATTGCCGGTCAGGGCACATACAGGGCACATATCAACACTTCTCTCTCACACGATGCCTCTTCCCCTCGCTCCCAAATCAATAAATTATATCCTGTACGCATTATCTTCTAAGTCTCATATCATCCTGGTGGGGTGGGAAAAGGATGGACAGTTCAGCAGCAAAACCATAACACTGGACAGTGACAGGACATTTGCACCACGCTCTCTAGTCTCAGCTTCGGGCTCCCGCCATCGCACTCGCACTGTGGCCTCTGCGGCCACTGCTGCCTAGACACCTCTCTCTGCCCCTGGGCTCCCCGTTCCTTGGCCAAACGGCAGCTTCCTCTGTCACACTCTGTTCTGTTCATGCTTTCAGTTGTGCCTGAAGTTGGGAGGTGACAACCCCTTCCTGGCAAGTACCACAGTCTCCAGACCCTGGCTCCCAGAAGTAGCAGGGTGCCTGGCCCTACCTGTGGCTGGCGACACAGAGATAAGTCTGAGATTTGAGGTTTGGCCCCTCCAGTGGCTTCTTCCCAAGGAGGATATGATAATTTCTACAAAAGGGCTCCCACTCTGAATCTGTGCAGCCAAACACAGGGACTGGATGTCAGCTGTGGCAGTGTCTCTGTCTTGGAGAGCGCAGGCCATCTGTCCCCGTGTGCCCTCACAGGTGGGCAGGCACTCACACACACACCTAAACACTTGGCTGCACATAGGCTCACTCACAACTCTCACTCCCAGTCACCTGGAGTTTTGAGTTGATTGCTGTGTGATTTAGCCTCAGGACTGGTCGGAGGCTGGGAGCAAGTGCACCCGGGGGCCTTCTAGCTATGCTGCAGCCAGCTTGTAACGCTGCCCACCACTCCCACAGGTATTTAAACTTAAAACTTGTAATTGATTAAAATTAAATTAAGTTCATTTCCTCAGAGGCACTAGCTACACTTTGAGTGCTGAGTAGTCATGAGTAGACTAGTGGCTACTGTGATGAACAGCATAGACAGAACATTTCCATCATTGTAGAAAGTTTTAGTGGATGGCTCTGAAAGTCTGTCTCAATTTTTTCCTTTTTCTTTTTTTTAAGGAAATCTAGCAATCTTAAACCATGTTAAACAACACCATGAACTTATAATCAGCCCATAATGTGGTATTTTCTACAAGAAAAATGATCTGAGCTCTTAGAAAAGTCAATGTCATGGGCCAAAAACAAGAGTGGGTGCAGAGGATATTGTTCTAGATTTTTAAAGGTTTAAGAGAAATAATAAGCAAATGTAATGTTTGATACAACATTTTGTATCATTTGTATGAACAAAAACAATTACAATTATTTTTGTTTTAATGAGAAAATTTGATAATGGACTAGATAGTACATGATATTGTAGACTTACTGTCAATTTTGTTAGGTATTGTGGTTTTGTAAGATGTCATCTCATTGGGTATCTGGGTGGAAGCACTTAGAAATAAAGTATCTTGATATTTTTCATTTTCATAGAAATAATATAAATAATAGAGAGAGGGATAAAGCAGCAATAGCAAAATGTAAATAATTGCTAAATCCAGGTGGTGGGTACTATTGTTTCTAATTTTGGTGCATTTTAAAACTCCCAACATAAAAATATGTTTGAAGGACCTGTTTTTTTAAAAATGGTTTTTGACTGGTGTCATACTTAGAAAATGGTTTCTTATACAAGACTTTTAAAAGTCACTGAGATTATCTTAACGGGTCATTGCCCACTTTTTTTTTTTTTTTTTTTTTTTCCTAGAGAGAGCCTTTGATTTTCACTGAGGGATCTACCTCCATTTCATTTTTCTGGTCATGTGTTTGGGTGGTACAGAGGCAGAACATGACAAGCTTGATATTCTTTAATTTGCTCTTGGCTAAAAAATACCTGAGAGAAACCATCATCCTTGTTACGAGTTTGATAGGAAATTTAAAGAATGAGTCTATTGAGACATGAGCAGACAAGCTCTGTGCTAACCTTTACATCCTATTAAACAGATAGGAAGAAAGTTTAGAGAGCATTACCATATATATTACCATAAAATGAAAGTTAAGCTGTGTATTCATTACACAGCTTATATGAAAAAGTTTCTATGTGTTTCCTGTGAGTATTCAATCAGGCTCAGACAAGAACATGAACAGCATGACACCTGCTTCAGGCAGGGGCTTTACCTTGAGGGCTCAGGTGCTTCTGTAGCATCACAGAGACTGAAGGAGGCAAGGAGACTATCACTCACTTTTAGGTTAGAGAGCCTCTGTCTGCCAGAGTTGGGAACACGCAGGCAACTCCTGTTCATCTCCTGGTACTTTATAGCTCCAAGGTAGGTGGACTGGCAAGGGAAGAAGAAGCCCCCCAGAAGCTCACACTTGCAGCACCGATGCTATGCCTTCTACAGCTGCCAAAGAAAGAAGGAAAGTGACTCTGGCCTCCCTCCCTATCATCTTTCAAGGACCATAGGAGTTCAACTGTGAGATGGAGCCTAAAAATGCATCTGGAACTCTGCTGGATAGCGGGAAACAGAAACCCAATTCCCTGCCTTCCAGCCTCTGCAATGTAAGGAAGGGATAGAAGGGTTTTCAAAGCTGGATGTCAACAGACAAATTCAATAGAGGGGCGAGGAGCTTCCCTACAATAGTCAAATGTTGATTTTAAAATTTCAAAGGATTGGTAACCTATGATGTTAAGAGTAGACTATCTAGGACAAATATTTGATAGAATATTTGTTAAAGAAAGCAATTTGAAGTTGTAAACCATGTTTGTCATAAAGGATTGGTTTTATCCACCAATTGGTAAGGGTTAACTTCCCATGATGTCATCGATCTAACCTAGCAGAGCTTCTCAACCAGGGTCCAGCCCTAGCAGTGGCTGGGAGTGTCTGAGCAGAGGGGTGGCCACCAGGAAAACCTTTCCAAGGGCTCCAACTCCCTTGTTTATGCCATATAAACAGAAATAGCTTCTAATGTATCATGAAAAAGGCTGCAAAGCACTGCATTTTAGTAAAACAGGCTTCTGTTGTTTTATTGTGAATTATAGTCCTGCATGAGAAGGCTCCAAAGTGAAGTAATGTACAAGAAGTGTAAGAGAAGACTCTTTGAGGGTACTTGGCTAAAGTTAAGACTTGTGTGAATACATCATGGCCATATACAGCTGTATGTAAACCTCAGAGTATAATATTAATATTCCAGAGAGTAGTGTTAGGTAAATAACAAAGCGAGCTGATAAAAATTCCCTGGGTTTTCAGAAAAGTTAAAGGCTTGATTAATTAATTCTTTATCTGCATCTTTTCCTCCCTTTCTTTACCTTTATAGCACAAGTGAGATAATTATTCTAATCTTAGAGATAAGACTGAATCTACTGAGAGTCTCATATTTGTGCAAGTCAGTGATCTGGGCAAATGTTGAATGAATTCAAGAAATTTATGCTTGGAAGCCTCTGCTCTTAAAATAATATTCTACCTAGAAAAGATAATTTCCAAGTGGAAACTATAAAATTCTCTACTGAGTTACAAAACTTTTATTTAAAATAATTCACTATTTTTGAGAAAGCACTGTGCACAAGGACACCACTGGGGACTTGAAATATATTAGTAAATAGACAAAGATCTGTGCCTGACCTTGAAAAGCTGATATTCTATTGGGGAGAAGATAGATAGCAAACAATACACATAATGAATATGTAAATTATATAGGATATTAGAAGGTGAAAAGCAATGTTAACAGAAGAAAAAGCTAGAGCATTTTAAAGAGGATTAGGTTTGCTGGGGAAGAGAGGTGAAGTTAGCTGATAGGCAGGCTCACTGAGATGGCACATTTGAGGTAGAAATCAAGGATAAGTGAGTAAGCCACACATCCCAGGGGGAGGGACCAGCAAGGGTACTATAGAGGAAACATTCCTGGTGTGTTTGAAGAAACGAGACCAATGTGTCTGCAGTGGAATGAGCAAGAGGATAGACAGCAGGATATAGAAAGAACTCCTACAAGTTAATAACAAACCAGCCCAATGAAAAAAATAGGCAAGGATTTGCCATTTCTCCGAAAAAGGTATACAAATGACCAACAACATTCAAGAAGGTGTTCGGCATCACTAATCATTAGGAAAATGAAAATCAAAACTACAATGAGATACCACCTCACACCTATTAGGATGGTCACTATTAAAAAAAAAAAGGAAAATAAATGTTGGTAGGATGTGAAAAATTGTAACCCTTGTGCACTGCTAGTAGGAATGTACCATGGTGTAGTCACAAAGAAAAAAGTATGATGGTTATTAGAAAAATTAGAATAGAATGATCACTCTTGTGTATTTAGCCCAAAGAATTGAAAGCAGAGTCTTTAAGGGATATTTGTAAACCACGATTCATAGTAGCATTGCTCACAAGATCCAAAAGGTGGAAGCAACTCTGTCAATCCACAGATGAAAAGTTAACATATATATATATATATATATATATATATATATATATATATTACTGCAACAGTGCAGTATTACTTAGACTTGAAAAGGAGGGGAATTCTGACACATTCTACAATGTGGTGAACCTTGAAGACATTATGCTAAGTGAAATAAGTGAATCACAAGAAGAAAAATACTGTATGATTCCACCTATAGAGAGAGGTTCAGTGGTGGTTGCCAGGGACTGGGAAACGGGGAGGGATAAAGGGTTATTGTTTAATGGGTGTAGAATTTCAGTTTTGCAGATGAAGTTCTGGCCATGGATGGTGGCTAAAATAGCCAGGAGCTCTCAAAAGTGGTGTTAGAGTGACAAGGAGCCATTTTTCCACCCACATTGGTGGTCTACTGGGTCATTACTAACAAGATACAAAAACATAGTCATCCTTCCCACCTCACAAAACCCTCCATTAATACTATATCCATTCATAATTAACGCCTCATTTTCCTACTGCAGTTTGGAGCAAAATTTGAAAGAATTGTAAATACTCTGAGACACATACCATTTTTCTACGTGCTTAGGGGGGATGGTATATTAGGCACCTGATCCCATATGGAAGTGTGAAGGCCAAATACTTCCTGTTATGCCAAGACTGGCAAGAGGAAACACAGAGCCCAACTTTAGCCCAATGGATGCTCTCTCCTGTGACTTTGATCTCGATGCATGATATGAAGGTTAAGGAAAGAAATGGTTCATTAATTTTAGTGGGGAAAGTGTGACCAGGCTGTTTCAGTTCTGAATCCTCAGCTTTGAAATCTGGCTCCCGGTCCTTCACTTTGTTACTTTCAGCTTTGGTCCCACAGCTTCCCACCTGTCTGTGGAGTCCCTCTCCCCAGTTTTGTTTGTATTAAGTGAGTCAGTGTTGACTTTTGTTACTTGAAAACAAAAGCCTTGATAGACACAGTAAGCATTGATACTTGAGACAAAAGGAGATCACACTGCAGGAAATGATTTTAGTTTCCGCCCCCACCCTCCTCACTGGGTACTCATAGCATTGCTATGGTTACTTTTGGTCATCTTCTGTAACTTTCATTTCCACACAGCTATGAGAGCCCTTAATATGCAGAACACTTAGATTTATTTATTCCAAATGGGAATAGATTTATTTATCGAGTCAAACATTACAATCTTTAAAAAGCAATATCAGGAAGATATCCATCTCTTTATTTCTATCATGTTCTGGTCTTGGCATATGGAAGGTGAAGCCTGTTTCCTGTTGAACTACTTTTGCAGTCTTTTATAGGAATATCTTAGATAGGCATGTTGTGGGTTCAACAGCTTCTTTGAGCATAGTTTTACTTCAGGAAATATACCAGTAGAGCTTTTACAAATTGACAGTCCAGACACATTCAAGTCATAAAAGTAATTTAGCATTTAAATAAGACGAAATAGAAGAGAGCTTATCTACTTAAGATGCAGTCTGAGAGAAACATCCACTGAGGAGTTTGTTAAAATGCCACCCCAGTTACTAAATCACATATTAACAAAATCCCTAGCTGTTTAACATGGACAGTGAAGTTGGAGAAGCACCAGGACAGAAAATATCAGAGGACATGACATATAAGTGCAAATGCATTGTTTCATGAAACTTATTCCAGTTATATGCATATGGAGATATGAATTTGGTCATGATGAAAAAATGTACTTCTTACGATGATAAATTATTGTTTCAGTGAAATGAAATTTGAAGAGTGATGTAAGCAAGATGGCCCAATAAAACGTCCCTTGTCATATCCTCCCTTTCCAACAACAGCAATTTGGGATCAATCCACAGACAAAAGTGACTTTGTGGGAGCTTTGGGATTCAGCCCCAGATGGCCAAAGGATCCAGGAGTCTCTCCCATCTGTGAGTCAAGTAATAAGTGTAAACACCTCAGTCCCAGCTTTGGACCCCGAAGTGGCCCATGAACCAATCTAGTCCCTCTGAGCAAGTTCCAAGAGCAAGGAGAACATTGACTTGGATAGTTGATCAGAGCTGAGAAAGCCTTTGAGCAGTCCAGGAGTCTAGTGGTGAGTTCCAGCACACCTATGGAGCAAACAACTCCTTCAGGACACACTGGAGAAGGTAAGAGGAACAGTTTAACTTTATACATGTTATTCCTCCTCAAGGAGGCCCAGGTCACTGCCAAGGTATCCCTTTTCCACCTGTGGTTCCTTGCTAGGGAAAGCAAGAACATGGCAGTAAGCATCTGGTTTCCTGAGCTGTGTAGGATGACACTAGAGACCCATTTCTCTGCTGCTTCATCCAGGGTACTGGCTTGTGAGCTACATGACTGCGGGGCAGCCAGGGCCAGGAAAATGGCAGTCAGGGTTTGAAACATATCAGAGGGGATATGGCACCTGCTGACTATGTCACAGATTCCATGGGGAGGCCTGCTCATTAGCCATGAGTGGTAAATTCTGTGAGCTCTAGTCTATTATTGTAACTAGGCAAGCTTTTAAGTCATAGGTTTAAAGCATGATTGAGAGTACCATAGAGAGGGAGGGAGTGATGGTTATAAGAAGCCAGTTGTGTTTGCTGAGAGAGAGAACTGCTGAGCTGACTTAACTTCCTTTATTGGAAATACTACCAGATAGGTAAATGGAAGATATGAGAATATTTCTGGATTTATAACGTAATTGAAAAAAAATCCCACGAAATCCTGTGGTTCAGATGAACTTCTGCTCTTACCTCAGATCAGACACAAAACTTAACTCCAAATGAATCACAGACCTAAACATAACAGCTAAAACTATAAAATTCTGCAAAAAGTCATAAGAGAAAATCCTTATGACTTCAGGATAAACAAAGATTTCTTAGACAAAACATAAAAACCACAACCATAAAAGAAAAAATTGATAAGTTAGACTTCATTAAAAATAAACTGCTGCTTGAAACACATTAAGATATTGATTGGGCACAGACAGAAAGAAAGGGTATATTTCTTATACACATTTCTGACAAATGACTGGTATCCAAAACATATAAATAACTCCTATAAAGCAATAATAATACAAATGACCTGATTAAAAATTGGGCACTTTATCAAAGAACAAATGGCATGTAAGCACATTAAAAAGTGGAAAATGTCTTTGATGGTTACCATCATTAGTCATTAGGGAAATGCAAACTGGATAGTGAGATATCCAGTGAAATGGCGAAATAAAAAGACAGGCAATATCAAGTGTTGGTGAAAATATGGAGCAACTCCCAAACTGCTTGTGGGAATGTAGAGTCATATATTCACCTTAAAAAGTAGTTACGCTTTATTATATAGCTACACACATACACTTACTGTATAATTCCATGCTTATAAAATAAGAGAAATAACAATATATATCCACAAAAGGACTTACACAAAAATGTTCCTAGAAGCTTTATTTATAATGAACCTAAATTGGAAACAACCCCAAAGCCCATCAACAGTTGGTGCATGTGCAAATTGTGGCATATCCATACAATGGGAAAACTCACATCAATAAGGAGAAACTGTTTATGCAAATAATAACATTGATGAATCTCCAAAACATTACATCAAGTAAAGAAAGCTAGCACAAAGGAATGCATGCTATATGATTTCATTCTAGAAAATACAAATATTTATTTGTATTTTAGAAAAGACAAATCTAATCTGTATCTGTAGAAAGCAGCATGGGTTTGGAGCACAAGCTTTTTTTGGCAGGGGTGGGGTGGAGGTGGGGGGTCATGTGGGAAGGGAGAAGTCAGCTAACATAAGAACGAACTTCCCAGGGATGAGAAAAGGTCGGGAACTGACTGCAAAAGGGTGGAGGAGAACTTTCTGAGGTGATTGTTCATTATCTTATTGTGGTAGCGGTTACATAGGTATATATGTTGTTCAAAACTAATCGGATTGTATGCTCACTATGAATACAATACATTAAATGTAAGTCATACTTCAAAGTTGATTTAAAAAATTGAAGGGAAGTGGAGCAACCAGATTTCATAAAGTGCAAGAAAGGGTAGCTTTGGGGATTAAATGACATAAACTAATGGCTAATCTCTAAAACACTGTCATATGTGTATCAATCAGCTCTAGATTGATCTGTTCTTGGGCCACTCTGATCAAAGTTCAGATTCCTGGCAGAAAAAGCCTGAGGGGACTAGGTTAAATAATGGACAGGGAAAAGCACAATGATCCTGACCCACCATCCACCCAGATGTCATTGTGTCAGGGTTGCCCCCCCCCCCCCAAAGAAAAATGTAGGCACTGTTAACAGAAGAGGAGGCAACAATGCCTGGTAAACAAACAAACAAAAGACAGCTCCCCCCACCCCGGCCCCATTTGTTCCCAGCAGGACCAAGGAGAATCGTGAGACTTCAAACACATATATGTTCATTTCATTCAAGCATAATTTTTAGCATGGGCTATGTGCCAAGTGAAGTTACTGACTGGAGACGCATATGCGTCTGAGGTCTCTATAAAGAAAAAAAGATCATATTAATATAAGGGAGAGGAACCTGGTAGTTGAGGACACTTGGGTGTAGGTTTGGAGGACAATTGGGTCCAGGTTTGGAGCACAAGCCTTTGGGGCGGGGTGGTCGTGGGGGATGAGAAAATTCAGCTAAACAGAAGAACAAACTTCCCAGCAATTGGAAGTTTGTATCTGCTTGGGTCGCCCAGAGACTTTAGTAAGGAAGATAAAGGTGGACAGTCAGAGAAGTAGATTCCAGAATTCACGTCCTGCCCTATCCCCAGATGGATCAAGTTGCATGGTTTTACCTTTCTGTTGGGTCTCTCGGGACCTCCTTGGCAAGTCGGCAGAGGGAGCCATTCCCCAAGAAATTTCCGTGAGAGGTTTTGCAGAGATTGTCTAGGGCAGCAGGGGAGTTCTCTCTCTGCTCCGCCTCTGTAAAGCGGGCTCCCTCAGTCCTACCCATCCCCCCGCCCCCAACTCCTCGCCCCACCTTCCCAACCACTTTGCTGCTGCTTTGCATACTCTGGTACCACCAGGTCACCATCCCTTCGTCCTACACTTGTACTCCCTCCCTAGCCCTGCTGGGGGCGTGCTGTGCACTCCAGCCTTCCCCAGTCCCCCAGATACTCCCGCAGGGTCCAGAACCCCTCCCGGGCTTTGACCTGGGGAGGTTCCCTGAACGTGGGTCCACCCAATGCGGTGACCCCCAAGGTTTGCCAACTTTGTGCCCAGACTATTGGCAGGTCACTCTCAGACGGTGGAAACAGCTCAGAGCAGGGGCGACCTGCATTTGGGGCACAGGAGTTGGGCCTGAGGATCCAGCTGGCTGCAGCAGGGGCTGTGCGAGGCGCCAAGCGACGCCCCTCTCCAGCGGTCACTGCCCCCCGGTGGCAGCAGCTGCAGCAGCGGCAACTGCTCGCACCCCGGGCCTGGCTCGGGTTACTCTGCTCCTCCTCCAGCATCTTGGGCCAGACTGGGAAAACCTTGCTCAAGTTTTCAGCGAGCACTTTCTCCCGTGCGCAAAACTGCGGGTCTGGAAATGCGCTGAGACCGGTCTCCTTTTCTGCGCCTCCACTTTGAATCTCAACTAAGATTCCTAAGTATCTCTCTCACTTCTGGGACGCTGCTTGGAGGCCAAGTGCTCTGTTTGGGACAGATTTTGTTCCTCTGCTGGCATTCTGTGAAAACCAAGGGAAAGGGTTGCGCTGCGAATTTCAGGATCTCGGGATCTGGGTAAGATTTGGGTAGACTCAATTCTGCCAGGCACTGAACTTTGGCCGGTCATTGGAATTTCTAATGGGCAGGGGGGCAGGGGGCACGGGGCACAGTTTCCTTCACCAGGATACTGGATTGTGGCATGACGTGCGGCGAGATTGGCCCATTCTGGGTTGTTTACATCTCAAGGGTTTATTGTTATTGTTTGCATTTGGTGCTGGGGTTTATAGGAACGTCTCACGGGGAAACATTCCCCATTACGCACTTTAGTTTGCATAATTTCTGCCCCTGTATTGTTTTGTCTGTTCCATGAAGACAGGTGTCTTAACTGGGTGTAGAGAGGTTTGAGGGCAATTAGCCTGAGAAGGGAAATTGGTTTCAGCAGGGCTTCCTTTGAGATCAGCTCCACTTCTCTGGGATCTTGACTTGTTTTCTAAACTTTTCTTTCTCCAGTGCTTGATATTCAGATGGTGCCGATAGACTTGGGATAGTCTCCCTTCTTGCGTTCTCAGCATCCTGTAGGTGTGAGTTGGACCAGAGGGGTGTCTTCCTTGTATGCATGCTTGGCTCCTCAAGGAATGTTGCAGTGGGAGCTGATTTTTCAAGCTACAGTTGCCATTGAGAGGTCTACCTCATGGTGGTCTTTTAAATTCCTTTGATCTAGGGAGATATTGTCCTTTTTTTTTTTTTTTTTCTTTTCTGGAAGTAAGAATGATCCCACTGAGTAAAGGAAGCATAATGATATCTTCGACGCTTCTTTACAGCTAAGTATCCTCACAAGAGGATCCAAATTCTTTAGTGGAAAGTTGAAGTTAGAGATTTGATTAGTCCAAAAGTTCTCAAATAGTGCTACCATGCTGTCCCCAAGGCAGAAGGGAATGACATTCCTTCTTGGTTCTGTCTTTCTCCTTTACATCCTAGGCTTTCTCAACTAAAGATGCTTAAAAGACTGGAACCAGGTCATAGTCACCAGAAATGCCATCTTCCTTATGTGAGGGCTGCAGGAGGTCAGCTTGCAGGGTACCTTTTGCAGTGCTGTTCTGAGGTCCAAGTTGAGTAGATCAAAGGTCTGGGACTAGGTAGTCTAGCGTCATCTCTCAACTCTGCACTTTTCAACTGTGTGGCTTTGGGTGTTATTAAAATCTCTAGTCTCATCTATAAAATCAGATTAATAATAATAGTGCTTACACCAGAGGGTTGTTAAAAGGATTAAATATGTTAACGCGTGTGTGGTGTGCTAACAATCTTGGCAGATACTCTTAAAAAGCAAGTATTAATTATTATTATTACTATTAAGCTAATAATAGTAGCTTAATAATAGTTATTATTAGCTTATTATATGGTAATAATGGTAACTATTACTGTATTAGGACAATATAGCTTTTACTAGCTAGTAATAAGTGTTAGCTATTATTTCTCTTTGGATGGCCTTTGAAGGCTGTACTCATGTGGACTTTACTCCCACTCAGGGCATAATGTATTATCATACTTAGCTCAGACATGGTCTTTGCATTGCTTTGTGTTGGGACTCCTCCAGAGGAAAGAGTGTGCCTATGTCAGGGCTGTGATTTGTAAAGGAGAGGTCATGGTTGGGGACCAAAGGGTTATTGGCTCAAGCCAGCAGGTGGAAAATCTACACTTAGTTTACTGCACTATCTTAGAACTTCCTTGCATTGATATATCTCCTTTAACCTATTTCTAGGAGGCCAATAATTTGCTCAATAATTATTTACTAAGCACCTTTTATATTTCAAGCACAGCTCTGGGCTCTATGTTATTTAAATTCATCAGTTTTATTTTATAAATGGATATGCATGAGTATTTACTTTAGCCTTCACATACCCCATTTTGGGTATTTTAGGCCTTCATGTAATACTAGCATTCTATAAATTAAGTTCCAAATACTTTTAGCTACATTTATTTCATTACCTATTAAAATGAAAAGCACGTATCATTGAGAAATTGAAAAAAATATTCAGTATAACTTCTAGCAGGTACTTATATCAGCTTCATCATATGTAGGGAGGTGTGGAAAAAGCTGAATAACCGAGTTTTCCTCAGGCTCTAAAATCTTAAAAATTAGTGGCCTTACTTCATTTGGGTTGTTTTTAAGCCTCATTTTTTAAAAAAAATCATTTGTTTTGGGTATATAAATACATCACTTCCATTGTTGTATGTTAATCAAAGTGAGTAGTGATACGACTAATAAAAAAGAAACAGCATTTAGCTCAGCTTGTATTTCATCAACCACTCTGACTTTGATGTATATCAGAAGCAAGGAGGGGACTTGTTAAAATATTAGATTGAATTTGAGAAATTGCTGAAATTTGACCATTTTGACCTACATAAAATGGTAATTTCATATTATTCAACCTAATACAAGTCCTAGCTCCCTCTGCTTTGATTCAGATGCAGGAAGTCTTGGATAAAGTGTGAAGTCTGCTGTTCTACAAAAGTTCCCCAGATGATTCTAATACAAACCCAAATCACAGGCTTATCTAGCAGCAGTGGATACACCTTCCTCATGATTGCCTCCCTGGTCTAATAAATAGCATATTTCTAAAATACAAATCTGATCACATCTTTCCCTTGTTTAAAAATTATGGCAGTTCCCCAGATAGTGAGCATCAGTGTCACCTAGGTGCTCACTGAAGATGCAGATTCCAGGGCTGTAGCCCAGGTGCAAGGGCCAGAAATCTGCACTTTGCCGATCTCCTAGGGAATCTGGTGGAGATGACTTCACTAGTGCAGAAAGAGCAGAAGCACTTTCTTATAGCATAAAGCCTTACTTCTCTAACATGATACACCAGGTTTGCACTGTCTTCTCTGGTTCACTGATCTTGATCTTGTTGCTGGTCCTTGGAGAATATGTTACCTGCTTGCACTCCTCCCTGACCTCGCTGCATATGCTGTTCCCTCTGCCAGAGATGTCTTTGCTCCTCTTTTCAGTCTAATCAACTATTTACTACACTATTTATCCTTCAAGGCCTTTCCTCTGAATCACTTCCTAATTCTCTCACATAAACTTAGTGATATCTTATGTAATTCCTATTCTACTTTGCAGGGAGCTTTAATGTCCTTCACCATATTGAATCAACTCTGTTGTCTGGAAAGCCCTCCAGTTGATTAGTGAGATTATCATTTCTTATTCAAAGGCTTTACCCAAGTGGCTGGCACATAGTAGTTACAAGATAAATGTCCAGAAAAAATAAGTGAAGAAAGAATGAATGAATACTAGTTAACATTGTCTAAGCATGCCAAGTGTTTGGGACAGTCACTATGTATGGACTAAGGGTTGTGGAGAAGGCAACCAAGAATTGACAATTTGGCTAGATGTATCTACAAAATGAGTGACCTGGAGTGGGAAAAGGACAAGATAGAATATTCTAAGAAGACTTAGGAAACACCAGATGCCACCAGATTAAAATTACATGTTCAACACTATGGCAGCACCATGATACAAGACCTGAGTTTATCACTCAATTAGGATGATTTTGTTTGTGAATGACAGTGTCAGGGCACTGAAATGGACATGCCAATGCCAGTAAAAATAAACAACTTTCACCCTGTGCTTGCAGTATATAAATACCTTTGTATTTGTTTTGTATTTGATTGAAAACATGGTGACTCGTTCAGTACTGTTTTTCCTACTTTAGTACAGAATGCATTTCAAAAAGTTGGTCCAAAGGTTGACTGTGCAAAAGCCTACATGTTATAAGGAACGCTGGCCCTAGAGGGTCAGTATATCATACAATTTTTACTTATATCTTGTCATTTAGACAAAGCATTCAGTGTTTACTCCTTTCTTTAATTTTCCTTTATTTAAACTTTATAATTTTGGTTATTTCCTCACCTGAAGAACAGTTGACCTATTCACATTCAATAAATGTCTAATTCTAAGGACTTGCCATTCTTGGCATGACTAATAACCTCTACCTTTGTCTAACTTGTATTAAGTTTATGAGAATACTCCCTGTAATTATTATTTTTTAAATTTAAAAATGTCCCTATTTCCCACTCATTTTTGATAATAATGGTAATAATATATGATAACCTTTGAACAAGTGAACAAAAAATCACAGAGTAAAGGCAAAGATGGTGATGTTGCAAAAATGGAACTTTTAGTGTACAGGCAGCTCTACCATAAAATAAACAACATCAAAAAGCTCATTCATTGGCTGAGGTATGAGAGTTCCAATGACATAATAGGACAGGAAGGTAACAAACACCATTAATGCATGACGTACAAATAACCAGATTTTTTGGACTTCAAACAAAGCAATTAACTTCCTGCGATCCCAGTTTCTCAAGGATGTATATCTAGTATTTCATTCTAAAAATTAGCTTAGTTTTAAGAATTAATTAAGAGTCACTGGCTTCCTTTGATTTGTCTTCTCTTTCAATTCTGTTTCCAAAATGAACTTTTTAAATTTTAATTTAAGCTTGCATCTATCTGGCTGTACTTTTGTAAGTTTTTTATTTAGTCTCTTAATGTCTTTTCTTTCCTTCTTTCTTTCCTCCCTTCTTCCTTCCTTCCTTCCTTCTTTCTTTCTTTCCTTTCATCTGAATTTTTCAAGATTTTGGATTTCTCATGTTTCTCTTTTCTTCCTAATTTAATGTTACTTTTTTACTGTGATCTTTCTCTCTCTCTCTTTTTAAAGATTTTATTATTTTTAGAGAGAGGGGAAGGAAGAGAGGCAGAGAAGGAGAGAAATGTCAATGTATGGTTGCCTTTCACCTACCTCCAGCTACAACTTGGCTGGAGACCTGACTTGCAACCTGGTTATGTGCCCTGACTGGAGAATCGAACCAGCAACCTTTGGGTTTGCAGGCTGGCGCCTTATCCACTGTGCCACCAGCCAGGGCCATTCTCTTTTTAAAAATTGTTATTGAAAAAAAAAAAATTGTTATTGCAGAGGATTAATTTATAGCACTTAACACATTATTGATAGGTGATGAAAAAACTTGTGTTTTCAAGCCCAAACATTGTTGATTGATAATGGGTTAACTCATGCTTGCTTTTGCATCAGCTTTTGCTGTAAAATTGCTGATCAACAATGTGTTAGTAAGAGGATTTCTCACACTATGAGGATGAAAATAAAAATAAGATACAAACCAGTGCTATTTTACTTTATGTAATTTTATTTCTAAAACTGAAAGGTGTCATGTGGATGTTATTTGATAATGCATACTCTGGGCCATTAGTCAGTCTGGAAAGTGTGAATGTAATGATATATCCTGGTATTATCGATGTTCATTTCTAGTGATTTCCTCTATTATTTCATTTCCAGTGATTTATACTCCTAGATAAAGAAACTATGTAAAGCATTTCAACCACCTCAATTTCCTACTCAGAGGGCAATAAATTATACCCTTCCTCCTTCCTAAGACAAAGAAAACAGCATTTCACTATGGAAAGCCTCATCTTGATAGGTACATGTGCAGGACATTAGCATCTGTTAAAAACATCTTATCTTTGGAGCAAGGAGGCCTCATCTCAGAGTGACTAAGTGCCTTGTTGTTAACATCCTGGCTGACCTGGATTTGCTACGCAGATATGGTTAGTTCTAAAACCTCACCACAGGTGACCATTCCCATAGTAGATCTTTAAATCTGGTAAAGAATCTTAAAAAAAAAAAAATTTTTTTTTTGATGGCAAATTGAAAATCAAAACACACAAATTTAACTTGTTCCTCACAGAACAAAATAGAAATGTGAAATCTATGTGTTGGACCCAAGAGATTATTTCTACTTTCTACAATCAAAATGAAAAATTTAAAATATCCACCTTCATAGATATCTTCAGAAGGGTACTTTATTTGTTTTTTAGATAAGGAATTGAAGATAACATTTTTTGTGTTTTTTGTTTTTTTTTTTTGTGCACGTGTTCGTTTAAAAAGTAGTTGATTTGAGTTGTATTTTTGCTCCACCAGTTATTTATTAGGTGTACAAGGCATAGGGACAAATACTATGTGGGATTACCATGATACTTGCCTTAAAAAAAAAAAAAAGGTGCCGGCCTGCGAACCCAAAGGTCGCTGGTTCGATCCCCCAGCCAGGGCACATAACCAGGTTGCAAGCCAGGTCTCCAGCCAGGTCTGTGGTTGGAGGCAGGCGAAAGGCAACCATACATTGGTATCTATCTCCCTCTCTGCCTTCCCCTCCCTCTAAAAATAATAAATAAAATCTTTAAAAAAATAAAGTGACAAAATACACCTGGCTGTGTGAGGCTGGGTGTAATAAGGACAAAGTGGGCAGTTCTGAGAGCTGCTCCAAGAGACCACATTCTAGAAAGAGGGCTCTGCATGTTTAGGGGCTTCCTGGCAGTGTGGAGTCTTGAAGGAGAAAGGATTTAGGTTGATGGGGGTATTCTAGGCAGGAGGGTGAGATCAGCAAATATGTAGCTGCAGGAATTCTCAAGAAACCTTCAAATGATAGTGGTTAAACAATTCCACAGAAGGGGTGATTTAACGTTTGAGAATTATTTTATGACAGCCATGCATGGGCCTATAGGAGTGGACTCTGCCTACTCCTACACTTCTGTGGGCATTAAAGGAGCCCCTCAACTTACACTCTATAAACCACATCTGGGTTATTTATTATATAGTCCAGATGTGGTTTGGGGCACCCTATGGCGATTCAAGTAAAAATTGAACCCCTGTTCCGTGCAAAGGTATGCAATGAGAAAACTGTTATTTCTTTCAGCTATTATGGGGCTTCTTGGGCATGGGAGTAGAGACAGGGCTCATGTTGCTGCTAACATCATCTAGCTCTGAATTCATGTTTTCCCTTAAGATGTTTAATTTAAAGATGATCTTTTAGCATGAAGTGGTCCACCCCACCATGGATATCACTTCACATCTCCTTTTCTTCATAAAATGTCACCAAACACGTGACTCTCAGTGGCTGGCTTTTAAGGCTGGGGACTGTAGAGGAAGATCACCTCTTAAAACTAAGTATCAAACATGCTTGTTTTTATACGGGCTGTTTGTTCATCCCACCACTGAAACTTCCATTTCTGAAGGGAATTCTCACCATCCATCCTTTCTGAAGGCTCCAGCTCCTGCCAGGTTGCTTTGGCTGTCTCCTCTTCCTGCACCCCCTCTCTATGCTCATCGCTGGCCCAACCCTACTGTTTATAATAATAATAATAATTATTATTATTAAATTTCCTGTCTTATTCCCCATATTCCTTGGTGCCCTCACCTTTCTTACCTATCTTCTCCCCAGGTGTTTTCCCCCATGGTACAATTTGGTTACCATGGTATAAAGTACAGCCTTTCAGAACTGCCCACCCTGTATATCCCTTTAATAGATGTGCAAAATCAGTGCATTCATGAGGATAGAAATGTTTGAGGCCTCCATTTAGCCTGTTTTGAAACTTCAGGGGCCTGAGAGTCACCAGCAGACACTGGCTCCCCTCTAATGATTCGGATTCAGTAGTGGTGCAGTGGGGTCCAATGGTGTGTATTTCTGACAAGGCATTCTGACGCAGATGGCCCGTGGATGCACCATATCCCTTCTTAGGGCTAACCTGCTCCATTCAGAAGGCATGACTCTTCTGTTTTTTTAGTGACTTGGTCAGAGTAGGTCACAGAGAATAGCTAGTCTGTGAGAGCCCATGCCTTTCCGTTCTGCTTGGAGGGACAATGGCTGTAACACAGCACTTTTCATGTGACAGCCCAAGAAAAGGGCCCATTGTTCAGGGGTTGGCTGATGCTCCATTCTGCTCTGGCCAGCAGTCCAACTGAGCTTGGTAGCCCCAAGGAAACAGACACACTTGAGTCAGAGAGACAAAGAAAGGAGGTCAAGGCCTTTCACAGTTAAATTCCTTGCAATGATGGGTCAGAGGTAGGATTTGGGAGGGGAAAAAAGTAATTCGGTCGAAGCATCATTAACCTGCTGGTGTGGGAGCATGGCACATGGCATTAAGGGAACACAGTTCTGTGAGAACTCCCTGTGGGTCTTTGGCCAAGGAAGAATTGTTTCCTATGGTGGCCGCTGCCTTATTTTATTGCAGTTTTATTATCGAGTTTAAAAATGAAAAAGATCTTCCTCTATCCATGGTAGGCAAAGACACATTTCTTAGCCTCCTTTCTCAGGTTCATCAAACACAACCATCTGCTCTGAAAGCCCACCTAAACCAAGACCTTTAACCTCAGAGAATGACTTACTGTTCTTGGGTAGTCACCATATATATGCTGTATGAATAATTTCCTTTGAAGTCTAGATTCAGATATCTATTTTGAAGCTGACTTTTTTTTTTTTTTTTTTGAGATTGAAATGCAGTTAAATCCATTAGAAAGTTATTGATCTTTCTGGACAGCTGTGAGGTTGGGGGATGGCCCAGATGTCATTTGGCTACCTCCTTACCCCCAACTTCCAAACTGGATTCTAGCCCTGGAGGGAAAGGGTTGCAAACTTCCTGTAAAGCTCTAATCCAGACCTTAACAATTAGCTACATTCTTTGTGTCAGAGAAAGATTCATAATTTCGATGTCATAGCTTCAGCAAAGGTCGCAGTTTTTTTTTTTTTTTTTTTTTGCACAGGGTTGTGCTTTTAGCCTGATTATTCTCTTTATGAAAAAGATACGTCATTCATTCAGCCTTTGCCTCTGGGTCTCTTTCAAAGGGAAACTCATTCCCTAGTTCCTGTGGATATTTGTGAGTGGCTTAAAAAAAAAAAAAAAGAAAGAAAGAAAAGAAAAGAAAAGTTAGGCACAGAATGCAGCCTTGAGTGATGCAGAAGGGAGAAAGCCTTTTCTGGATGTAATGGGATGTAGAGAGCCCATTTACAGTGTGCAGGCAGCTGGTGCTCCTTGTGCTAAGAATTCTTTTGTTTCTGAGATAAGAGGTTTCCTGACTGGGAGTATTAGCCTTAACGAAGTTTGTACCCAGGAGAAGGCAACATGTGATTTGCTTGAGGTCACTTAAAGCTTCATGTAATTAAGTCTGTCATTACACCTTGATTATAGCCTATCATTATAAATCCATTAAAGAAGGAGAAGCAAGTGGATTGCAGTGAGGCAAGTGGCTTTATTTTCTTCATTATGTTTCCACTCCCTCCTTTCCTTGCTGTGTGTTTATACTTTGCTGAGTAGATATTTGGTTTTACCAATGATATAGATGCTTTTCAAGTGGAGAAGGCAAAAGGAGACCGTTCTTTGCAGGTGGCAATAGGATTGTGTTCAACACACTTCTGATTAGTTAATTTTCAGTTCACTGTCATCAGGCCTATTCACTGGGCTCATTCCTGTGATTTAGAGAGGCTCTTTCCTTAGTGCTGTGAGCAGTGAGGACTGTGCCCTACTTGAAAAAACAGAGAAGTGATATGTTGTCTTTTATTCCCAAGTGGCACGTTTAAAATGAATGCTCTTTAGGCATAGGATGCCTGCTGGGACTTAATTTTGTGTCAGAGTGACAGCCCTGCCCCAGGAGGGCTCCTGGGCTGCTAACATCATTCTGTTTAACCTGGGTGCTGGTTATGCGGGTGTGGGCATTTTGCGAAAAAGTATTGAGCCATTCAATTTTGATTTCTGACCTTCTTTGGTATCTATTTTTACACTTCAGTAGAAGGTCAAAAAATTTAAAGCATTGCATTTAAAGCTCTAGCAGTGATGGGAAATGATGAATTCTGGGAAACCCAATTGTCACATAATTTGGGGCTCAGAGGGACTGGACAGCCTAGAGCTTTCAATATCCACGAATTTGCCCTTATGCCCATAGCTGGAAGAGCTTTATGTCGTAGTTGATTGTTTCACATTTTTAGACAGAAAATTCAATGCCTAAGAGGCCACCACAAATAATAGAGACCCACTCTTTAGTATTTAACACCCAAGCACTCTTCTAAGTTAACAAACTAGCAAATCTCATTTCTATACTCTACCCTCCTTCTGTTTATTGTAATCTGTCCAGAAAAATCAGAAAAAGGCTCTATGGCCCATGGATATTTCTCAGAATTTTTATTCTGAATTTTTGTAAAGTATATTTTATTGATTATGCTGTTACAGTTGTCCCAGTTTCTTTTGCTTTGCTCCCCTTCACCCAGAACCCCACTTCCCTTCTGCAGTCCCACCCACCTTGTACATATGTTCCTTGATTTTACTCTTTCCTATATTATTTTTAACATCCTCCTGTCTATCTTGTACCTACCAATTATGTTTACTAATCCTGCACCATTTCCCCATTTCTCCGCTTCCCCCTCCCATCTGATAACCCTTCCAACGATCTCCATACCTATGATTCTGATCCCATTCTAGTTTTTTGCTTATTTTTTTTTTTGAGATTCTGTTGTTGATACCTGTGAGTTAGTTGTCATTTTAATGTTCGTAATTTTAATCCTCTTTTTCTTAAGTAAGTCCCTTTAACATTTCATATAATAATGGCTTGGTAATGATGAACTCCTTCAGCTTTACCTTGTCTGGGGAACACTTTATCTGTGCTTCCATTCTAAATGATAGCTTTGCTGAATAGAGCAGTCTTGTTTAGGTCCTTGCTTTTTATCACTTTGAATATTTCTTGCCAATCCCTTCTTGTCTGCAAAATTTCTTTTGAGAAGTCAGCTGATTGTCTTATAGGAACCTCTTTGTAGGTAACTTTCTTCTTTTCTCTTGCTGCTTTTAAGATTCTCTATCATTCATCTTTGGCATTTTAATTATGCTATGTCTTGGTGTGGTTATATTTGGGTCTAGCCTGTTTGGGACTCTCTGTGTTTCCTGAACTTGTATATATCTATTTCCTTTGCTAAATTTGTAAAGTTTTCCTTCATTATTTTTTATACAAGTTTTCAATTTCTTGCTCTTCCTCTTCTCTTTCTGGTACCCCTATGATTTGGATGTTGGCATGTTTAAAGTTGTCCCAGAGGTTCCTAGGCCTGTCCTCAGTTTTTTCAATTCTGTACTGGTTGATTGTTTATTTCTTTCTTATGTTCCAAATCATTGATCTGAACCTGAGCTTCCTTCCCTTCACCATTGGTTTCATGTGGACTTTCTTTCACTTCGCCTAGCATAGCCTTAACTTCTTTTCTTCTGCATTTGCTGTATTTAAGCATATCTGTCAAATCTGTGTACATCTTTATTACCAGTGTTTTGAACTCTGCATCTAGGTTGGCTGTATCCTTGTTGCTTTGTTCTCCAAGTGGAACCTTGATCTGTTTCTTCTTGGGCCATACTTCTCTGTTTTCTCAACTTGACAGGCTTCTGTGTTTGCCTCTGCTTCTTAGGTGCAGCTAGCTGCCACACCTATTGGGATTAATATTTCTTCTTTATATCTTTGTTTGTTGGAAGTCTGTGCAGCTTGATTTTCTGGAATTCCTGGTTGTCTCTAGTTCTGAGGTAATTGTATCCCTTCTTAGTTGTGGAGGGAGATGCAACATAGCTATCTATGCCTCCTATTCTCTGAATTTGTAGATGACATCTCCCGAAGTCTAATATTGGAATGCTCCCCCCACCCCCACCACCTCTCATTTATCTAACTGAGACAAAGTGATATGAGGTCTGTGGTCTTGGGCTCATCTGTGTCACTTACTTCAACTGTCACTTCCTGAGCACCACAGTGAGCTCCAGGAGCAGTACCTGTGAGGGTGGAACAGCCTTATAAGCAAAACGATGCTTCTGGCATGAGAGCAGCCTGTGGTCCCTTTTCTATCTAGAAGACATCTGTCAGCACCAGTATGGGTCACTGTACTTATAGGACATCTTAGTTTGCTACTATAATATGGTGCTGGTAGATTCAAATAGAGAAAATAGGAACTTTTTTTTTTTTTTTTTCCCTGAAGGAGAGTTTGGCTTTGAAATTATTGTAGCACATCTGTTTGAGGTCTGAGTATCCATTCTGTATACTTCCTTACCTGTTGATTTACATGAAAACAGGTGATTAAAGTGGGGAATCGAGACAAGATTTTGATGGCCTGAATCATGTACTATCTGAAATGCAACAACCTGGGTCAGGACCCCATCTCCACCCCTTAAAGCTTCATGACCTTCAGCAGGCCCCCTAAGCTCTGGGAGTCTCTTTTCATCACCTGTGAAACGATACCAGTATATATATCAAACAGTGTTACATTTTGATGTAGTGGTAAACACATAGTAAGGACTTAATAAGTATTAGTTATCATTATAACACCAAATAATGTTAAAATAGTGAAGAATATTAACATGTCTAAGAATAAGGCCTATTTATGTTTTTTTACAAAAGAATCATCCTAGTGCTTAAGTAAGATCCTAGTATTAAATACAAAAGTTAGAAAGTGTAGTCTTTGATACAAAATATTGGAATGGCCAAAAGTCCATTTGTTTGTTTCCATAAGATGGCTATAGTAATGGTTAGTTGTCTTTGACTTCATTTGAAACAATTTTGTTAGATTGTATTGTGACAGCTGTCATATCAACAGGTGCATTTTTAAAAAAAGCTTACCAAAATTGGTGAGTTTTTGTGTAGCCATTTTATTATTGAAGATGAAAGAAAATAGGCAACACTTTTGGCAATACTATGTTTTGTCATTTCAAGAAAAGTAAAACCACAACTGAAGTGCGAAAAAGATTTGTGCAGTGTATGGAGAAGGTGTTGTGACTGATCAAACATGTTAAAAGTGATCTGTGAAGATTCATGCTGGAGATTTCTTGCTGGATGATGCTCCACAGTTGGGTAAACTAGTTGAAGTTGATAACAATCAAATGAAGACATTAGTTGGTACAATCAAGATTATACCATGCCAAAGATAGATGACATACTCAAAAATACCTAAATCAATAAAGTTATTAGTGAAAATGAAAAATGTATCTTATTTTATGGAAAAAACTAGACAGACTTTTTGGCCAACCCAATATAAGCTATAAGGAATTTAAAATATTCTACAATACAAGATAGATAAATTTACTCATGGAAGTTACTATTTTAAAATAAAGATAGTATTTTATTTGAAAAAATTATTTACCTCAACTATAGAATAAGATAAGGCTTCTAGTTAATGAATTTGTTATTCTTTAGTAAAATGTCAGCAGAATAAAAAATGTTCAAACAAAAACTTTTGCACAAAAGTTCAGAGCAGCATTATTCACAATAACCAAAAGATGGAAACACCCAAATGCCCATAAACTGATGACTGGAGACAGGATACACAAAATGTCATCTATCCATAAAATGGAATATTATTCACCATGAAAAGGAATGAAGTATGATAATATACTACAACATGGATATACCTTAAAAACTTAATGCTAAATGAAAGAAGTCAGACACAAAAGGCTACATATTGTGTGATCGCATTTATGGAAAATGTCTGCAGTGTGCAAATCTGTAGAGACAGAAAGTAGTGGTTGCAAGGGACTGAGGGGAGTGACTATGTCCTGGGCATGGGGTATCCTCTGAGGGTGATGAAAATGCTCTGGAACTAGATAGTGAAGCAGGTAGTGGTCAGGTTGCACAGTATGGTTAAAATGATGAATTTTGTGTTAAATAAATGTTAGTTCAATTATAATTTTTTACCTCTATTTTTAAAAATAAGCAGGTATTTTACATTTAGATGAGCTGTATCTGCCTCAGCCATTCAATATGTGCTCCTAATGTGTCTGCTATGAGCCAAGTCTTCTTTTTTTTTTAAATTTAATTTTATTGTTATTGTATTACATCCATCCCCTTTTGCCCCCCTCTGTCCCCTTCCCCACCCACCCACTCCTTCCCAAAGTCAATCCCACTTGTTGTCCATGTCCATGGTTCTTTCATGCTAGTTCCTTGACTAAACTGCTCCCTTTTGAGCCAAGTTTTTCTTGCATGTTGGAGAGAATACCACAAATGAGAAGGCACAGCTCCTGTCCTCAGTGTATTGCTGGCCTGTTTGCAAAGACAGGAAAGGATGAGGCAGCAGGTGGTGTATTTCAGTGAATCCATCTTATAACAGGGTGAGATCACTGTGGATTTGGTAAGAAGACTTTACCAAAGATGAGATTGAAAAATAAGGGAGCTTCATGTAACTGGGGAAGAGGGAGAGAGTACCCCACGTGGTAGAAATGCTCATGGCTTGAGTAACTGTGGGCAAGGCAGGAGCAGGTGGTGATGGTCAGAGTGGAATGCTTGTATAATGGAATATCAAGAAATAAGATTGGAAGTGTAGGCTGAAGCCAAGTTGGAAAAATTTTGAAAGCTGCTTAAATATACCAAGCAGTGAAAAGCAAACAATTTATCACTGATGGTAAGAATAGAAAATGAAATGAAAATGGGAACAAGAATAAGGAAACTATTACAATAATTTCACTAAATCAAACACAATCTGTTATTTGTTTATTCAACAAATACTTATTGAGCATCTATTGTGTTCCATGTGATTTTCTTTGCTAGGGGTAGGGTAATACCTAAGAGAAACAAGGCCCCAGCCCTCTTGGATTTGCATTGTGGTATACATTTCAAGCAGCATCTGCTTTGTCCAGTGGACAAATGGAGTTGAAAAGTGAAGGCATAGGTGTACTGTAGGATAGTGATTTAGAATGTGAGTTCTAGAACTCCCTGAATCTGAATCCTGGTGTGCTCCATTGTTTACTTGATGAATGACCTTGCACCAGTTATTCTAGACTTCAGTTTCTATGTCAGGTATATGGGGATAATAATGGTAGTTCTCTAATAGAGGTGTTGTGAGGTTTTATTGTGATAATAAGTGGAAAGGATTTAGAATATCATCTGACATATGGTAAATGCTCAGTAACTTCTATTTGTATCTGGTTGATTACTTTCCATTCAAGGATTTGTCAGGCACTTTTGTTTTTAATTCAGTGAAGCTTTTGCCAAATTATGGTGTGTTGCATCTCAAATCTATGCTCTCTTTAATATGCCACACTACATTGCATATTGAACTTATTGAATTAATTGCCATATAAACTCTGCATTCATAATTCAGGAAAACAGTAAAGTTTTTCTAACAAATTATAGTCCTGATATTGGCTGGGCAAAGGTGTCCAGATAATGCCTCTTCTCCATTCTGAATCAAGGAGTCCTTTAAACTTTTCATGTGAGTGGTACTATCAGTATGAGGAACCTGGTGGTAAGGAATGTGGTTGAGGCCCCAGAGTTTAGCATATCTAGTCTCCTTCTGGAGATACACCTATAATTTGAGTTTAGTTTCTTTATATTACTTCATCACAAGTGCCACAGACCATCCTAACTCTGTGACTCTGTCTTTTCTGTGGTTAGCCAACCACCTCATCAGAAGGTACATTCTTGGAGTTTATCTAGAGGGAAGCCCTGGAGCTTGTGGGAAGAGACTGCATCAACTTTGAGGACCTTTCTACTTCTAGAATAAATTTGTTCTAGAATGTAAAGTCCTTGAGCATATAGGACCTATCTTGTTTACCTTTCTACCCCAAAATGGTCAAGCACAGTGTTATGGAATGAATTGTGTCTGCCCCTCATGCCCAATTCCCCATTCATAAGTTGAAGCCCTACCCCACAAATTGACTGCATTTGGAGACAGGCCCTATGAGGAGGTGATAAAGGTTAAATGGAGTCGTAAAGGTGGGATCCTAATCCATCAGGGCTGATACCCTTGTTAGAAGAGGAAGAGACACTGGCGCTCTCTCTCTGTCACATAAGGGCACAGAGAGAAGGAGGCCAGCTGCAGGCCAGGAAGAGGGTTCCACTAGAAGTTGAAATGTCCAGCACCTGGGTCTTGGATTCCCCAGCCTCCAGACCTGTGAGGAATAAATTTCTGTTTTTTAAGCCACCTGGTCTGTGACATTTTGTAATAGCAGCCTGAGTAGACCAAGACACGTAAACTTTTCCCCCCTCTCTTTATAAAAAGCAGAATAGGAACTTAAATATCTGTGGACCTGATTTTGAGATTATTCAGAACTGCAGGGATGTAAGAATAGCATGTAAAGGTGGCCCTGACCCACAATCCTAATCCTTGCTTAAAGGGATAATCTTTGGCCTGTCTCCCACCAAATAGCGGTGAGGCCACAGTTGGCATTAGTGCTTGATGAAAACTTTCCCAAGACATAATCTTTCTTCTAGTGGAGGTGCCAGTGGGCAATGCAACAGCCAGTGGCGAGTGAGAAGTGCCAGAGGAAAGAAGTCCAGATGAAGCAAACTTACTTAAGGAGAGGTGGATTTTTAGGGAGTTTCACTTCATTGACTCCGTTCAAGTTTTACTTCAAATGTACTCTATGCTGAGAACCATTGTAGGAGAACATGAGGTAGGGAAGAGCCTGGACAATTTATACTTTCAACTTTCAAGTTTTGAACATGACCTTCTTTCTTCTCGTGGTGGGGCTGCAGCATCAAAATGGTGCCAGGGAATGGGATGTCACGGCAGTCACACCAGCAAGGCAGCATGTGACCTAGGCCAGGAGAGGTGAGATGTTTTCTCATTACAAGGACAGGAAGTCTTCCTTTTTGAAGGGCGGCATCTGTGCCTGAGCCAAGCCAAAGGTTCAGGTATGGAGGGTTCCTGAGTGTAGCTAGCCATATAGCCTACTTGTATTTTCGTGAAAACCAGCCTGGAGCTAAGGCATTTTTCTCTTCCGACATTCAAAAACAAACAAACAAAAAAAGCTTATGATGTGGAGCCCTGCCAAACTTGGGCCCCAAAAGAAACAAAAATCCTTGTCTTTCTTTCAAGGTGGTATGTAAATGACGCTTTGTAGTTTTGTTTGTCCCCAATGGGGACCTTTGGAGGGCCTCCCATATCCCTGTCACCATCGTATCCTACCATTGCTGCAGAGTTTAATTTTCATGCATCCTGTAAGCTAACCCTTCAGGCCCAGTTGTCACCTTGCAGCATAATTGTCCTTGGTTGAAGATATTGTTAATCCAGAGATCTAAAAGTGCTCCCTTAAGTTTGCTTAGAGTTTTGTATGTTTATGTATACATAGCTCTCCCCCTAATGGACAAAACTTTGGTCTTTCTGGAGTTTTCTAGAGTTTAGGGATGGCAGACGCCTAACTGTCTCTATCTAAGAAGGATTTCTTAAAGCTGGGCCTAAGGAAACTCCTGTCTAGCCAGAGAATTTGGAAGAACATTTTCCATTTCTTGCACAATTTGTGAAAATCAGGCCATGTCATTAGGGTCCCCTGCCATTTAGTCACTCACTGGCACCTAAGGGAGACCACAGTGTTTTTATGGGTTAGGTGGGTGTGTCCTCTTTATTTCCCCTGATGGTGAATATGTCAGGCTCCACTGCAGAGAGGGATGGCAACCAAGGCCTGACAGGTGGATTTCCAGAGTAGTGAGTAAAGGAAGGGCTGGCTGTAGAAACCAGGCAAGCCTGGTCATTGAGTTCTAAGAACAAAAGCAACTTCCCTGCCTATGTCCATCACACGTGAGAGCCCAGGTAGAGCAAAGTCCCTTCAGTGTGCATCAGGAGGCCCAGTGCGGTGTCTTCCATGGTGCATGGCCCACAGAGTGAGGAGACAACCAGGCCTCTGCCTGGCTCTGGCCATTGTGCCCACAGAGACAGAGCTGCGTGCATTGGCCGTCCCTCCCATTCCTTCTGGCCCAGCAGTTCTTGGCAGCTGCACAGCTTGGAAAGTGAAGCTGCTTGCAGGTGAGCTGTGTCAGGCCTCAGAATTGTTGTTGAAGGCCCAATGGGGAACATGTGGTAAAGGGAAAAGATGTCCAGATGAAGCAAACTTACTTAAGGAGAGGTGGATTTTTAGGGAGTTTCACTTCATTGACTCCATTCAAGTTTTACGTTACATGTGTTCTCTGCGGAGTTGAGGGAGTGCTGGAGTCACCCAAGTTGGAAGTTCCAGCATTGCTCATGGGTTGTAGTTAACTGCCCACTTTTAGAATTGAACCAATTTGAGGTAATTTTTTATTTTTGTAATCCTGATGTCAATGAAAAACATTAATAAGGATGCAGATCTCAAGGTCAGCATCATTAGTCCATTATTAGTAAAATTAGTAATAATAATAATTATTAATATTTTAGTGTGATCTAGGGTGAGGGAGCCTATCCTCCCCCGCACCTCCCCAGTGCTCCATTACACAGCCCAGAATAGAAGAGAGGTTATTGCTTGCTTTTGGAGCAGAAGATTTTGTCTTAAGATCTGCTTTTGCCATGGTTCAATTTTAGGCACCTAATCCCACCCCAAAACTCTTTTGTGCATTCTTCGTTATTTGTAGGAGGAAGAGAACAAGTCCATGCACTTAGCTTGGAAGCCTGGGGCCCTTTCTGAGTATAGGGGTGCAGCTGAGTGGAGAGGTAAAAGAGGGCTCACTGCTGGCAGCACCTGGAGCAGACTTCCTGCTTTGCCTGACCTGTGTCTGGCCTGGTCACAGAGCCAGACACCAAATGGAAGATGCACAACTGTGAGACATAAACAGCTCGCTCTCTGCACCTTACTATGCCCTGGTGAAGCAGAGGATGACTTTGGGGACAGCTGTTTTCCTGGGGCTCTTCTTCTGTGTTGGCTCATGGTAAGGCCACAGCCTAGCACCCACTTGTGGAATTCTTTCCTCTTTAAAAAATTTTTATTTTATTGATTTGAGAGTGAGAAAGAGAGAGAGAGAGAGAGAGAGGGGAGATGTATTGTTCCACCCATTTAAGCATTCATTGGTTGCTTCTTGTATGTGCCTGATCAGGACTCAAACCCACAATCTTGGCCGGTGGGGATAATGCTCCAGCCAACCGAACTACCTGACCAGGGTGGACCTCATTCCTCGTAAAGCATAAATGTAGCTAAGCCTTGACATTTTAGCTGTCTTCAGACCAAATCCAAACCTTTTTTCTACCCATGATGGATACATTTCCTTCCACCCCATGAGGGCAGATCTTTGGGTAAAAATTAATTGTTCTCTCTCTCTTACTCTCTTTTGAAATTTGTAAAATATTTAAAAATAGAAAAGAAATTGTTAGCTTTCAAAATTTTTATCAAGCCTGACATTGCCTTCCGTTTCTCAAGAGACCTTGCGAAGGGTGGCAGGTGGTGGCAGAGGCTCCCGTCAGGCACATGGTGAGCAAGCCCCAGTCCTGCTGTTCTGGCAGCAGGGAACCAGGACTCAGTTTAATCCATGCCACATGCCGTGACCTGAGCAGACCCTGCTGGACGACAGAAGTCTCGCTGTCTCCTCAGGAGCAGTTGCTCAGAAGCCCTGGTACAGCTGTGGCTGGCTCTGTTGGGAAGTGCAGCCTGACTTGATCTCTTAATCTTTTTCTTTCCCTATAGGTATTTAAATAACAACTGGTCAGTAGGAGTACCTGCCAGAAGGGATTGAGATCTGCATTCTAGACTCAAAAAAACCATTGTTTTGTGTAATCTTAACTTCATTAGCAATTGGGGAGGTGGTGGAAGAATAAAACCCCAAAGCAAAGCTACTTCAGGACCCAGAAAAATCCAATTTGAGGAATTTAACATTGAAATTGAGGAAGACAAGGTCCTCTAAATCCAAGAATTCCTTAGAACTTCTCTGCAAAAGTAAGAAACACACTCAAGTCCAGATCCCTACACCCATTCATTCCAAGTTAAACAATCAAATCAGTTTTGAACTCAGGCAGACAGCAGTGGAGAGCTGGCATTCTGACATTGCACTGTGGCTTCAAAATGCCTGCTGCCATTTGGTTTCCATCTGCTTCAAGTTGAGACTATGTTAAGTTGCTCTGCCTAGGTTTCCGTGTCTGAATCCTGAGAAATTGTCATCCGTTTTACAGCTCTCTAGGAGAGGTGAGAGGTGACATTCTGGCCAGCTGCCCCACGGAGGAGGCAATGATGGGGACACAGGATCACACTGTTACTGCATTTGCTAACATTTGCCTCCTTCCAGCCTCAAGTTCTAGCGACTAGATTTCAGGTCCGTGTGTGATCCCTGGAAGAATGTGTGAATGCTTATCTTAACTATGCAGACAGGTAATAAAAAGAAACAAACAGAAGTCCCCACCTCTTGGGTTGATATCTGTTACTCCTTAGAACTCAGCTAACTTCTAGATAGTTTTTATTGTGATGAAGTATATACATAACATAAAATTTACCATGGTAACCATTTTTACCTGTACAATTCTGTGGGGTTAATTACATTCACAGTGTGGTGCAACCATAACCACCATCCATCTCCAGAACTTTCTCATTTCCCCAAACTGAAAATCTCTACCCATTTAACAGCAGCTCCACTTTTCCCTTTGCTCCCATCTCCTGACAACCATCCCTTTACTTTTCTGCTTTTACGGCTGTCACTACTCTAAAACACCTCATTTAATATGTATGTATAATATCATCCAATATTTGCCCTTTTGTGACTGGCTTATTTCACTTAAAAGTTGATCCATGTTGTAGCATGTGTCAGTATTTCCTTCTTTTTTAAGGCTGAATAATAGTGTATCGTATATATATGCCACCGTTGTTTATCCAGTCATTCATTAACAGACATCTGTGTTGTTTCCACTTTAGGGGTATTGTGAATAATGCTGTTATGATCATTGGTATACAAATCTGGTTGAGTCACTGCTTTCCATTCTTGTACAGTATATACCCAGAAGAGGAAATGCTGCATCATACAGTGATTCCATGTTTTAATTGTTTGAGACACTGCCATACTGTTTTCCATAGTAACTGACACATTTTGCATTTCTACCAACAATGCACAGGGTTCCAATTTCTCCACATCCTCACCAACATTTGTTTTTTCTACTTTTCGTTTGGTTTGTGTTTTGGTAATAGCCATCCTAATGGATGTGTAGGGGTATCGCATTGTGGTTTTGACTTGTGTTTCCTAATGACTATTGACATTGAACATCTTTTCCTGTGTGTATTGGCCATTAGTATATCTTCTTTAAAGAAATATCAATTCAAGTTCTTTGTCCATTTTCCAGTTAGGTTGTTTGTTTTATTTTTGTTAAGTTGTAGGCTTTTTATTTATTTTTTGTATTCTGGATTTTAACCCCTATCAGACATACTACTTGCAAATATGCTCTCTCATTGTGTGGGCTTGCCTTTTCACTATTGATAGTGTCCTTTGACACATGAAAGTTTTTAATTTTCATAAAGTCCAATGTATCTATTTTTTTCTTTTGTTGCTTGTGCTTTTGGTGTCACAGCTAAGAAATCATTGCTAAATGGCTTTTAGATATTCTAACATATAGCTCCTCTCTCTGTAATACCACAAAACCATTACTTGTAGAAATTTATTTTTAAAGGAATTGGCTCTGAAATGACCCTTTTTTACTTGTTTGGAGAGTGGCCTTTGTATAATTTCGGAATTGGTTAATTTCACTTTTTGCACAGTTCCGCTATCTCTCTTCTCAAGGGATCACAAAGGCTCATTTGTGGATAAAGAAAAAAAAAAAAGAAAGTGAGGGAAAGGCTTAGTTTGAAAAGAGCCTTAATCATATATATCATAAGGGCTGAGGAGAGAAAGGGCAGGTTTAAGAAGTCTGAGGATCTGAGAAAGCCCTTTAGCAATCACCACTTGCAGGAAGTATGTGACACCACACTAAATTGCCCTTTGTCTGAGAAGGCTGAAATCTATTTTCTAAGCCCACGTTTCCTCCTCAAGCTGGAAAGATTGTTGAAAAGTGAGTAGGTCCACATCCATCCAGACTGGTAGGAGGGGCTGCTCCCGTACCCATGTGTGGTGGATAAAAATTAGGAGGGATATCTTCGGAGCAAAGAAACCCAGCCCCACACCAGGCCCCCAACCTAGGCTTCCAGTGCCAGAAAGATAAGTCCCCATATTTTCCGGCTACAAAAACCAGCAGGGATTAAGTTGGTGGAAGAAAGTTCTGGAGTTTCATGCAGTTACCCTTAAAAGAACCCACACAGGGACTTAATCAAATTTACTTTCTCTGAGCTTCCGCACTGGGGTAGCAGCTTGAAAGTCAACGGTGGCATACAGGGAGGAGAGGAAGTGTCTGGCGAGAGCTGGAGAACAGCTTTCTACCAGAAAGAAAAGTGGGCAGAGGCCATAGTCCCTTTTCTGAGTCCCTTTCCCATAGACCCACAGAGTTGGCATGCAAGTGCCATATCTAAGTGCCATCAACCTGACTAATGCTGTTTTCCTTGCTCTGGAGATCCTCTGAGACTCTGCCCACCCCATTTATGGGCCCACCCACACTGTAAACTGTGACTTTTCCATATGAATGGCAGGTCTTGGCTTATGCTTCACAGTTTCCTAAATCCTCTCAGCTTCACTGGGGACCAGTAATGATGGCAATACATTTCTCTAATATGTATGTTACAGAAAGAGATATTAAATGTCTAAAATTCAATTTGGTGGCTGGCTCAGAGTGCCCAAGACATCCAAAGAGCTAGGTCGTCTGAAAAACTGGCCCCCCAGTATTGCAGGTGAGCTGACCTTTTTAAAGTTGTAATAACCTCAGGAGCTAGGAAATGCTTTTTACCTGCAGGATCCAGTCATAACCCCTGGCCTTAACGTCTGCAAGTAGGCATCACAACAGAACCACAGCTCAGCCCCTCCTACTCTTGTCTTGCCCCTTCTTCTCACCACTGTGCCCCTTTGTCGTGGGCTGCAGGGAAGCATGGTGGAGCCTGACCGAGAGGGAGAAGCAGAGGTCAGAGCAGGAGGCCCAGGCCCTGCTCTCAGCTTAACTGGCTCCAGGAGAAAGTGTCTTCAGCTGGCATGGGGGCTTGTGCATACCCAGCTTTGCTTGTTTGCCATGGAAATGCTGGTTGCAACAGAGGCCAATGCTATCCGGGCAGCGAGCAGGAAGCTGCTTTTATGGGCAGGCTTTTTTGGCACCGTGTCCTGCATACACTCCAGTCAATCACGGTAAAGTGCCTAATAACAGATGTGGTAATTAAGCCTGAAGAACTCCGTCTCTATTTTTCCCTTTTTATTGCAGAGAATAACAAAGTGCCTCATTAAACCCCCAATCATGCTGCTTTTGGTATTGGGCATACCAATGTCCTCAGAAATGGCATTTCTGCAAGGGCTTCCTTCCCAGTCCCTATCAGTCAAGGGTGCTGCCTGGGAAAGGTTGGGTCAGTTTTGGGGAGGACAGTTCTGTTCTTTCTGAGCTGGCATTTTTCACTCCAATAAAAAGAATATGTAGACTCCAGGGGTACAATCAGATTTCTTTAAGTACATTGGGTATAAAAACAGTTTTAGCTTGTACGTGCTCATGAGAATATAAAATGCTCCCTAACTCTCTTCAGCTCAAATTATACTGCTTATAGCAAGAAATTGACTTCAGCTTTCAATCTTAGTAAGGTTTCAGACAATCTGAAACCATGGCACATTACCATATTTTAATAGGATAAATTATCTTGGAAAAAATTTAATTACATCTGAAAAGGTCTGTGTGTGATTGTGGCAGTTTCTAAGGAAATGTCTTCATTAAGCCTGTGTTTCCTTCTTTCTTTTTAAATGATGAATGTGAGGCTGGCTCATCATTAAAGAAAATGAGTCTAAGAATTTAATGACTTGGGACAGGTAGAAGAAATACATGTCCTCAGTAGTAAGAGAACATGGCTCAAAATGTCATAAACCATAATCAAAATTTAATTTAATTCCAATTCTTGAATTAGTAAAGCATAAGCTTAACTTGCTCATCTGTTAGCCCTGACAAGTGATATGGGTGTATTTAACATTTACACACGTACATACATGTAAAGCCATACCAACCTTAATTGTATTCCACCGTAATGGTACTCGATATTCGTGTACTCATATGATACCTAATATTTATAATACACTTTTTACCACCTTTATGCATTTAGGACAACATTTTACCATTGTTGTCATTGATGCCATTGATATCAACCATGTTTCTTGCCAAATATGAAAGTAGGCATGTGAACAGTCAGATTTTAACACATTAACATGTGTTTTAAGGAACTATCTATATATACATCATACATCAAAAAGCAAGACCTCCTGGGTAGAGTAGGAAAGACCTGTGGTTCAAGCAGATACCATCATCAGGACTAAGCTGTGGGAAGAGCAAGCTATTCTTTAAATAAGACTCAGATTCATTATTTTTAATATTTTTCCTAAGAATACAAGATCTTTTGGGATAATACAGTTTGTTTTGGTTCCAAGTCCATTGTTGGGGGATTAGTTCTATAAATTCATGGCAATGTGTCTTCTTACATGAAGTGGAAACTTGGCCAATCGAGAGTGGCCCTGAACTTGAGCACTACCTCCTGAAGGAGTAAATCATGTCAGGAATCATTTCTCAAAGTTGCTCAGGCTCCCAGCTGAGACATTTGTTTTCCCCAGGTATGGATCTCATTCTCAGTTATTAATCTCTTATCTCAAGCTTCGGGACTCATACAAACTCTCTATGACTCACAAGATAATATCCTCTGACTGCCTTTTAACCTTGAAGATAATGTGACTGTTGTGTGCTCCGTAGCCCCAAGTTTTGATCTAACTCATTTAACCATTTATTGAGCATCTGCTCTGTTCTTGTAGATGGGAGTGAAGTAGAAATCATGGAGGAATGGGGTGTAAGCAAGACAAAGACATGGGCTCTGCTTTTAAGGAGCTTATAATCTAGTTGAGGAGATGGGATTGGTTATGTCAAAAGATGACCAGCAGCCCAACATAACATATATGCATCAGATGAAAAATGTGGAGAGTTGGTCTCATCAGAAATTACTATGCAGTTTTTAGTGAAAAGACTTAAAAGATATATTTACTTATGTTCTGAGCACATTATTAACTAGATGTGGAGTAGGAGAATAAATTATTACTAAGAAAGAAATAAATTGACAGGAAGCTTATATAATAGTTAGAATTTTGAACAATTAGGGAGGCTTACATGTTGACCTGGATTCACAGAAATGAATCATAAGTCCTTTCCAATTAGCAGGGCAGGAAAAATGTAATTCATGCAGGAAACCATTTTCATCTTCCATAGATTTTTCATTTGAGGTAGTCTTCATGTATAGTGTAAATTCATTATATTTTATATTTCCTTTTTAAATTAAATGATTAGAAAGTTAAAAACCTTAAACAAGTGATGGTAACACAGTTCATAGGAATTACTTCTTCATAAGGGGGACACTAATGTATTCAGTGTGATGGGGTCAAGTTAATCTTGAGTGTTTTCTGCTAACTGCAGTTTCCAGTATTTATGATAAAGTGAAGATATTGCTGTGGGAGATTTTGAAAAAAAAAATAGAGTAAAGGAGGGGAATTTTTGGTAAAGGCAAAAGGGAAATGATATTTTAAAAGAAAAAGAATGGAAGAAGGGAAGAGATTAAAGAAGGTGTCATAAATTGCAAAGTCCGTGGCTCTGCAGAATTCAGAATTCATGGCTTTAGTTCAAATACCTTTAGCTGCTTTGATTCACATTGCCCTGAAAGAGTTATCAAAATCTGCTTAAAAATAAAGGTGATACTCACTATGAAACCTGTAATTATTTTAATATTAATGCTATAGCTTTTTCATTTATTTATTTATCCTTAATATTCTACTTGGTGTACATTTGTGCCCACCTCTGCTTTTCATTCCGTTGCCTCATTTGAGCAATATACAAGCACAGGTACACTTGGGGTCTGTTACAAGATTCATTTACTTGTAATCATAATTTGACCTTCACTGAAGCCCATCAAATTAACTTAGTTACTTCTCAAAATAAAGCCTTAAAATATATATAAATCTTTTTTCCCTGTCTATATTTCAAACATATATTTTAAATCTCTTTATTAGAATCTTTTCCTTTTTAAACTATATTACTCTTCATGAACATGTTGAAGCAGGGTGGCTCTTCAGTTTTAGTAGACAGTAATAATCTGCTAATTATTGAGGGTTCATTCTGGGGTTTTCCCAGGCATTGTTTTTCTGAAGTTTGCTGCGATGGGCAAACTTTACCAGACTACACTGGCAGGCCCTAGGAATAGTGTTTTTTAACCATAAAGTATTACTCTTCCCAAGAGTTCTTAGCACAGCTGTTGAGAGTTTGGTTCCATTGCTCTTTTGCTCCTAACTCCTGTACCTTTAGTTCAGGAGTCCTGTACTCTTGTGACATCTGTCACCTGACTCCCAGTGCATCTTGGGCCCTCCCTTTGCTGCTCCCAAATGTGTGTCATGGTCGCCTCATTTTGCCCACAGCCGAGATGAATTCCAGCTCTGCAAGAACCATGATCCATGTTTAAGTAGGGCTACTTGGAATTAAGGAATGCCAATGAAAAGAAAGCTTTAAGCTTTTAAATGAATTTACAGAATAATGATTAATTAAGCCCTTGAAATTATCCATAGGTTCTCTTCAGAAAAAAAAAATTTAAAACTATTTTTATAGCAAAGCTTTCATGGTTTTTCTATATTTATAATCACGGTACTTAAAGTCATTTGTTTGGAACTCTGAGATTTTCCTTTGCAGTTGTGCAGTTTAGAAGTTCAGTGGGATAATCTTGACTTTTTATTTCTTTTTCTATATATTGGGAAAAATATTCCAAGATCCAGAACAACTCATTTATGTAACCTGAGCTTTATTTTTCCTATAGGTTATTTCTTTATTCTATTAGTCAACCAGTAGTCAAGAAGTTAAGTACAGCAAATGTGTCAAGACCATGCCCAGAGAAACAGTAGTGTACTATTTTGACTTTAGGAGTTCACCACCTAGTGGTGAGATGAGCAAGAAAATGGTAAATAAAACAGCGTGTGTTACTACTCTGACAGGGTTCATATCATCTACTCCCAGGATGCCTCAGGGGTTATGGGAGCAAAGAAGGGTGTTGACACTGGCCTGGGAGCTCTTCTAAAAGAAAGAAACATTTGATTCTTTGTTTTTGTTTGTTTTCTCTAAATAAGTATTTTGTATAATTGATTAGGTAATAAAATTACATAGGTTTCAAAGTGTACAATTCTGTAATATATCATCTGTATATTGCACTGTGTATTCATCACCCAAAGTCAGCTCTTTTTCCGTCACCATTTACCATTTATCCCTTTACCTTTTTCTACCTCCTCTGCACCCCTTTTCCTCTGGAAATCACCATACTGTTGTCTGTGTCTGTGAGGGTTTTTTTTTCTTTGCTTAATCCCTTCAGGTATTTCACCCACCCCCCAACTCCTTCCCTCTGAAAGTCGTCAGTCTGTTCTTTATTTGTGAGTTTGTTTCTATTTTGTTTGTTTATTTATTTTGTTCATTTGATTCCATGTGGAAGGGAAATTCTATGGCCTTTTTTATTTCTCTGACTGGCTATTTCACTTAGCATAATACTCTCCAGGTTCATCAATTCTGTCAAAAAATATAAGACTTTCTTTTTTTTTTTTTTTTAACATTTTATTTATATTATTTTCAGAGAGAGGGAAGGGAGAGAGGCAGAGAGGGAGAGAAACATCAATGTATGGATGCCTTTCACCTGCCTCCAGCTACAGACCTAGCTGGAGACCTGGCTTGCAACCTGGTTATGTGCCCTGACTGGGAATCGAACCAGTGACCTTTGGGTTCAAAGGCCGGCACCTTATCCATTGAGCCACCAGCCAGGGCTCTTCTTTTCTTTTTAATGGCTGAGTAGTATTCCATTGTGTAAATGTACCATAGCCTTTTTATCTACTCATCTACTGAAGCACACTTGGTCAGCTTTCAAATCTTGGTTGTTATCATTAACACTGCAATGAAAGTAGGGATGCTTATTTTCTTTCTAATTTGTGTTTTGGGTTTCTTCAGATATATTCCCAGAAATTATATTGCTGGGTTGTAAGGCAGATCCATTTCTAAATTGTTGAGGAAACTCATACTGTTTTCCTCAGTGTCTGCACCAATCTGCATTCCCACAAACAGTGCACATTCTTGCCAATATGTTTGTTGATTTATTGATGGTAGTCATTCTGACAGGTGTGGGGTGATATCTCACTGTGGTTTTAATTTTTGCCAATTGAGTATAATGCTGGCAGTTGGTTTGTCATATATGGTCGTTGTTATGTTTAGGTATGTTTCCTCTATTTTCACTTTGCTGAGAGTTTTAATCATAAGTTGGTGCTGGATTTATCATATGCTCTTTCTGCATCTATTTTTATGATCATATAGTTTTTATCACTCATTTTATTTAATGTAATGCATCACATTTATTGATTTGTGGGTGTTGTATCAACCTTGCATCCCCAGAATAAATCCAACTTGATCATGGTGTATGATCTTTTTAATGTATTGCTGGATTCAGTTTGCTAATATTTTGTTGAGGGTTTTATCATTTTTGTTAATTAGGGCTATAGGCCTATAACTTTCTTTCCGTATAGTGTTTTTGCCTGGTTTTAGAAGTAGGATAGGGCTGGCCTCATAAAATAAGCTTGGGAGCCTTCTCTCCTCTTGAATATTTTGGAATAGTTTGAGAAGGAGAGGTGTGTTATTTTTTTCTGAATGTTTGGTATTGTAAATTCACCTTGAAGCCATCCATCCAGTCCAGGATTTTTATTTGTGGGGAGTGTTTTGATTACTTCTCAATTTCATTAGTTGTAATTGGTCTATTCAGAGTCTGATTCTTTCCGATTCAGGTTGGAAGATTGCATGTTTCTAGGAATTTATCTATTTTGTCTAATTTTTCCAGTTTGTTGGCATATAGTTGTTAATAATATTTTCTTACAATTCTTTTTATTTCTGTGATATCAGTTGTTACTTCTTCTCTTTCATTTCTGATTTTGTTTACTGGGGTCCTCTCTCTGTTTTTCTTGCTGAGTCTGGTTAAAGGTTTGTCAGTGTTGTTTATCTTTTCAAAGACCTAGTTGTTGGTTTTACTGATATTTTGCATTGTCTTTTTAGAGTATTTTATTTATTTCTGCTCTGATCGTTATTATTTCCTTTCTCTGCTCACTTTGAGATTTGTTTGTTGTTCTTTTTCTTATTCCTTTAGGTTTAAAATTATATTGTGTACTTGAAATTTTATCTTGCTTTTTTTATAGAGGCCTGTAATGCTATGAATTTTCCTCTTAGGATAACTTTCACTGTGTTCCATAGTTTTTGGCTTGTTGTCTTCTCATTTTCATTCGTTTTAAAGTAGTTTAAATTTTTTCCTTGATCTCATAGTTAACCCATTTATTATTTAGTAACATGTTATTTAGTCTTCATGTATTTGTGTGTTTTTTCAGATTTTTTTCTTGTGATTGATTTCTAGTTTCATACCATTACAGTCAGAGAAGACACTTGATATGATTTCAGTCTTCTTAAATTCATGGAGAGTTGTTTTGTGTCCTAACATGTCTATCCTAGATAATGTTCCATGTGCACTTGAAAAGAATATATATTCTGCTGCTTTGGGGTGAAATGCTCTGAAGATAGTTATCAATTAAATACAACTGACCCAGTGTGTCATTTAAGGCCACTGTTTCCATACTGACTTTCTGCCTGGAGCACCTATTCATTAATGGCAATGGGGTGTAAAAATTCCTTACCATGACTGTGTTTCTATTGCTATCTCCGTTTATGTTCATTAAGATTTGTTTTATATATTTGGATGTGCCTATGTTAGGTACATAAATATTTACAGAGGTTTTATTCTCATGTTGGATTGCTCCCTTTATCATTATGTAGCATCCTTCTTTGTTTCTTTGGTTTGAAGTCTATTTTTTCTAATATAAATATTGCTATCCCAACTTTTTTCATTTCCATTTGCATGAAATATCTTTTTCCATCCCTTTACTTTTAGTCTGTTTATATCTTTCATTCTGAGGTGAGTTTCTTGTAGATAGCATATATATGGGTCTTGTTTTTATAAATTTATTCAGCTACTTTATACCTTTTGATTAGAGAATTTAAGCCCTTTAAATTTAAAGTGATTATTGATAGCCCTGACCAGTGTGGCTCAGGTGGTTGGGTATTATTCTGCAAAATGAAAGGTCACTGGTTTGGTCCCTCGTCAGAGCATCTATGAGAGGCAATTGATCAATGATTCTCTCTCATATCAATGTTTCTCTCCCTTTCTCCATTCCTTCCTCTCTCTCTCTCTCTCTACAAATAAATAAATAAAATATTTTTAAAATAAAGTGATTTTTATAGGTACATATTAATTGCCATTTTATTCTTTATAACTGTGTTATTTCTTTTTCTCATTCTTCTTCCTCTCCTCCTCCTTCTCCTTCTTCTAGAAGACCCTATAATATTTCTTATTTGATAGTAATGAAAATGAACTGCTCTAGCTTTTTCTTATCTGGGAAACTCTTTATTTCTTCTTCAATTTTAAATGATAGGCTTGCTGGGTAAAGTAGTCTTGGTTGTAAGTTCATACTGCTCCTCACTTTCAATATTTCTTGCCAATCCCTTCTTGCCTGAAATGTTTCTGTTGTGTAATCAGGTGACAGTTTAATGGGCCCTTCTTGTTGGTAACTGGCTTTCTTTTGCTGGTTTTAAGATTCTTTCTTCATCTTTAACCTTTGCCATTTTATTTGATGTGTCTCGGTGTGGGCCTCTTTTATGTTCTTCTTGTTTGGGACTCTCTGTGCTTTCTGGATTTGTAGGTCTTTTTCCTTTACCATGTTAGGGATTAGATAGGTTCTTGACTCCTTGCCTCTCACTTCTGCTTCTGGTACCTGTATGAGGTGGGAGTTGTTATGCTTAGTGTTGTCTCAAAGGTCCCTTAAACTATCCTTATTTTTTATTTTTTTATTTTTTGCTACTCTGATTGTTTTCTGCTACCTTATCTTCCTGATTGCTGATTTGATATTCTGCTTCATTTAACCTACTGTTTATCCTTCTAGTGTATTCTTCATTCCAGCTATAGAGGGGAATAAATAGTAATGGAGGGAGACTTGGATGGTGAACACAGAATGCAATGTACAAATAATGTATTATAAAATTGTACAACTTAAACCTATATAATTGTATTAACCAATGTCACCCCAATAAATTTTTAAATAAATAAATAAATAAAACTTTCTATCAGCTCTACAAAGGCAAGAAATCAAAGCAGATTAATCCAAGACAAAAACAAGCAACAAAAGACACCCAAAATGGGCAAAAAAAGAATTAGCCCATCACCAAAAGGAAAGGAGGAATCCCCAGAAAGATCACTAAATGAAACAGAGTCAAACAAACTATCAGATATGGAATTCAAAATAATGAGGATAGAGAAGCTCAGCTAGCTCAAAGAAAACTATAAACAACTCCAGGGGAACTACAAAGAACTCCAGGGAAGCTACAAGGAACTTACTGAGAACTACACCAGCATTAAAAAGGACTTAGAAACTATCAGTAAGAGCCAGAAAGAAATGAAGAATACAATTTCTGAGTTGAAGAGTATAATAGAAGGAATTAACAGTAGGCTAGAAGAAGCAGAGTATCAGATCAGTGAGCTGGAGGACAATGTAGAAAAATATTGCAAGACAGTGCAAGAGAATGAAAAAAGGCTGAACAAGAATGAAGAGGTTTTAAGAGAGCTGCAGGACAACATGAAACACAATAATATCCGTATCATAGGGATACCAGAAGGAGAAGAGAAACAAGGAATGGAAAACCAGTTCAAAAAAGTAGTGATAGAAAATTTCCCTAATATGATGAGTGAAAACATTACTCAAATTCAGGAAGCACAGAGGGTTCCAATGAATCCAAAACAGACCCACTTCAAGACACATTATAATTAAAATGGCAAATTTCAAAGACAAAGAGCGAATCCTAAAAGCATCAAGAGAGAAACAGCAAATAACATATAAGGGGACTCTAATAAGGTTATCAAACGATTATTCAACAGAAACAACACAAGCCAGAATGGAATGGCAAAAAATATTCCAAGTAATGGGAAACAAAGGCCTGCAACCAAGAATACTCTACCCAGCAAGGCTCTCATTCAAAATGGAAGGAGAGATAAGGAGTTTCCCAAATAAAGGAAGACTAAAAGAATACATATCTACCAAACCAGCCTTGCAAGAAATGTTAAAGGGTCTGCTTTAAAAAAAAAAAAAAAAAAAAAAAAAAAAAAAAAAAAAAAAAAAAAAAAAAAAAAAAAAAAAAAGAAGAAACGGAGAGAGACAGAGAGGAACACAGGTACAAAGTGGGAAAATGGCAATAAATAAGTATCAATAATAACCTTAAATGTAAATGGATTAAATGTGCCAATCAAAAGACATAGGGTAGCCGAATGGATAAGAAAACATGACCCACGTATGTGCTGTCTTCAAGAGACCCACCTCAGAACAAAAGATTGACAAAGATTGAAAGTGAAGGGATGGAAAAATATATATCAAGCAAATGGACATAAAAAAGGCTGGAGTAGCAATACTTATTTCAGACAAAATAGATTTTATGATGAATGCCATAAAAAGAGATAATGAAGGACATTTCATAATATTTAAGGGAACAATCCATCAAGAAGAGATAACTCTGGTAAACATATATGCACCCAACATAGGAGCTCCAAAATATATAAGGAAAATTTTGGAGGACTTTAAGAAGGATATACACAGCAACACACTCATAGAAGTGGATTTTGATACCCCACTATCAATAATGGACAGATCTTCCAAACAAAAAATAACCAAGGATGTTGTGGCATTGAACAACACTCTAGTGGAAATGGACCTAACTGATATATACAGAACCTTTCACCCCCAAAGAAGCAAAATACACATTCTTTTCAAATGTACATGGAACATTCTCAAAGAGAGACCACATGGTAGGTCACAAGACCAGCCTCCACAAATATAGGAAAACTGAAATCATACCAAACATCTCAGATCACAATGGCTTGAAATTAGAAACCAATCTCAAGGGAAAAAAACAAAAACATTTTAACTCAAGGAGACTGAATAACATGAATGGGTTAACAATGAGATCAAAGATGAAATCAAAAAGTTCCTGGAAACAAATGACAATGAACACATAACAGCCCAAAACCTATAGGCATGTTTATGCCTAAAGGCAGTTCTCAGGGGGAAATTTATAGCAATACAGGCCTTCCAAAAAAGGTTACAAGAAGTTTATAAAAACGACCAAACCACAAAGCTGCAAGAACTAGAGGAGCAACAACAAACAAAGCCCAGAGCAAGTAGAAGGAAGGAAATCATCAAGATCAGAGCAGAACTAAATAACTCAGAGATTCAAACTACAATTCGAAGAATCAACAGGTCCAGGAGCTGGTTCTTTGAAAAAATAAACAAACTTGACAAGCCCTTATCCAGACTTATCAACAAAAAGAGAGAGAGGACCCAAATAAACAGAATCAGAACTGAAAGAGGAGAAATCACAACTGATACCTCAGAAGTACAAAAGATTGTAAGAAATTACTACAAACAACTCTATGACAAAAAAATATGACAACCTGGATGAAATGGACACATTTCTGGAAATGTATAATCTACCAAAACTGAACCCAGAAGAAGCAGAAAGCCTGACTAGGGCAATAACAACTAGTGAAGTTAAAGAAGTAATCCAAAATCTCCCAAAGCACAAAAGCCCTGGACCAGATGGCAACACAGGTGAATTTTACCAAACATTTAAAGAAGAACTAACTCCTATCCTCCTCAACCTATTCCAAAAAAGCCAAGAAGAGGGAAGACTCCGAAACTCTTTCTATGAGGCCAATAATATTCTAATCCCAAAGCTAGGTCAAGACACAACTAAGAAAGAAAACTACAGGCCAATATCTCTGATGAACATAGATGCTAAGATTCTCAACAAAATATTGGTCAACCAGATCCAGCAATACATTAAAAAGACCACACACCATGATCAAGTGGGTTTTATCCCAAGGATGTAAGGATGGTACAACATTAGCAAATCAATAAATATAATACACCACATCAACAAAATGAAAGACAAAAACCATATGATCATATCAAGAGATGCTGAAAAAGCATATGACAAAGTACAGCAACCATTTATGATAAAAACCCTCAGCAAAATGGGAATAGAGGGAGCATACCTCAACACCATAAAGGCCATATATGAGGCCTAAAGCCAACATCATACCCAATGGGCTAAAGCTAAACGTTTTCCCCCTATGATCAGGAATGAGACGAGGCTGTCCACTTTCTCCACTTCTGTTCAACATTGTTTTGGAAGTTCTAGCCATAGCTATCAGAGAAGAAAAAGAAATAAAAGGTATCCACATTGGAAAGGAGGAAGTCAAACCGTCATTATTTGCAGGTGACATGATAATATACATACAAAATCCAATAGGCTCCACCAAAAACTTACCTGACCTAATAAGCAAATTTAGCAAAATAGCTAGATATAAAGTCAACATCCAGAAATCAAAAGCATTTTTGTATATCAATAATGAAACATCAGAGATAGAAGCTAGAAAACAAATCCCATTTATCATAACAACAAAAAAAATAAAGTACTTAGGAATAAACTTTAACCAAGTCGGTAAAAGATCTATACTCAGAAAACTACAGAACATTGAAGAAAGAAATTAAGGAAGATAAAAATAAATGGAAGCATATACCATGTTCATGGATGGGAAGAATTAACTTCATTAAAATGTCAATACAGCCCAAAACAATCTATAGATTCAATGCAATCCCAATTAAAATACCAATGATAGACTTCACAGAAATAGAAAAAAAATTTATATTGCACCAAAAATGCTCACGAATAGCCACAGCAATCTTGAGAAAGAAGAACAACATAGGAGGAATCACAATACTGAACATCAAACTATACTACAAGGCCACTGTAATCAAAACGGTCTGGTACTGGCATAAGAATAGACATATAAATCAATGGAACAGAATAGAGAGCCCAGAAATAAACCCAGGACTCTATGGTCAATTAATATTCGACAAAGGGAGAAGTAACATAAAATGGGGTAAAAACAGTCTCCTCAACAAATGCTGTTGGGAAAACTCTACAATGACTTGCAAAAAATAAAAAATAAAACTAGACCACCAACTTACATCATACACCAGAATGTAAACTCAAGATGGATGAAGGACGTAAACATAAGCAGTGCCACCATTAAGGTCCTAGAGAAAAATATAGGCAGTAAAATTTTAGATATTCTTCACAGAAATATGTTTACTGATACTTCACCAAGAGCAAAGGAAATAAAAGAACAAATAAACAAATGGGGCTATATCAAATTGAAAAGTTTCTGTTCAGGTAAAGGAAACACCGGCAAAATTCAAAGGGAACCAACTGTATGGGAAAACATAATTGCCAATGAGACCTCAGACGAAAGTTTGATATCCAAAGTATATAAAGAACTAATGCAACTCAACACCAGGGAGACAGACAGCCCAATCAAAAAATGGGCAAAGGACCTGAATAGACAACTCACTGAGGGAGACATACAAAGGGCCCAGAGGCATATGAAAGAATGCTCAACATCACTAACCATCAGAGAGATCCAAATTAAAATCACAATAAGATACCACCTCACATCTGTCAGAATGGCCATCATCAACAAATCAACAAACAACAAATATTGGTGAGGATGTGGGGAAAAGGGAACCCTGATGCACTGTTGGTGGGAATGCAGGCTGGTGCAGCCACTGTGGAAAACAGTATGGGGTTTCCTTAAAAAACTAAAGATGGAACTGCCTTTTGATCCAGCAATTCCACTACTAGGACTATACCCGAAGAGCCCTGAAACACCAATTCATAAGAACCTATGCACACCTATGTTCATAGCAGCGCTATTTACAATAGCCAAGTGCTGGAAACAGCCTAAGTGGCCATCATTGGATGATTGGATCAAAAAATTTTGGTACATTTACACAATGAAATACTATACAGCAGAAAGACAGAAAGAACTCCTACCCTTTGCAACAACATGGATGGAACTGGAGAGTATTATGCTTAGTGAAATAAGCCAGTCAGTGAAAGAAAAACATCATATGATCTCACCCATTTCAGGACAATAATGAACAAAACAAACAAAGAAGCAAACCGGAACCAGAGGCATGAATACAATGAATACAATGAATAGATCTCCAGTGGACAGAGAGGAGGGGGAAAAGGGAGGGGAGAGGAGGAGGCAGTTTAGTCAAGGAACTAGTATGGAAGAACCATGGACGTGGACAACAAGTGGGACTGACTTTGAGGGGAGTGAGTGGGTGGGGAAGGGGATAGAGGTAAGGAAAAAGGGGAAGGATGTAATAAAACAACAATAAAATTTAATTTTAAAAAAGTCAAACTTAAGGTCTAATGCTACTTAACTGCTATTGTTACAGTTAAAATGAGGAATAAAACTTAATTAGTGATAAATGATGGAGGCATGTAATTCTCAGTTTTTTATTTCATATGCCAATGTTACAGTAAAATGTAAAAACTTGATTCTTTTAGTAACAGCCACCCAAAAATTGGCCATTTCCTCAGTTCTGATAGGTTTTCCTAAAATATAAAAGTGATAAACAATTTAAAATGATGGGACCATAATAAGTAGGTACAGTTGGTTTCACTGACTAAAATGAACTTAAAAGTACTTTAAAAAGCAGGTAAAAATGACAAATGATATGTTTTTTAAACATTGTAAAAGCATACTAAAATATACACAACTTATAAATGCATGAGGTGAGAGGCACTACTCTTGCAACAATCTTGCCACTGGGAAATTGACTTAAGCCTGAAAAATAATGAAAAATAAATTAAGAAGAAACATTTCCAACAAGCAGATCAAGCATAAGCATAATTGGCTGAAAATGAGATATAAATAACTAGAGTGCTCATAAAAGTTATAAAACTATGCCCTATTTTAAACTATCAAGTGAAAGCCACTCCTAGAGCTTTTATAAAATCAGAGAAGTATTTTAAGGTACCTAAGAAATGCACAACCACCTTATGGTTCATGAAAACTATTATTCTTGAAAATACTGTGACTTGAGACATATATTTTTTCAACATATATTTGTCCAGTTCACCAATTCTAAACTTGCAGAAGAGGTCTTCCTAGAGACTCATTTCTTCTTCAAATGAGTTTTTCTTTTCTTTAATTTGCTGTTCCAAGTTCACATTCCTATCCATGTTTTTCATTCTCTAAATTCCTTTCTTCTCTCCTTCTTTCATTCAGTTCCCTCCTCTTTGTGAGGTACCAAAGATACCACAGAGAACCAAAAATGTACCAGGGCACTGAAGAAACTTGTGGATATCCATTTATCTTTCATCATCTCTTTTTCCACAGTCATTAAAAAACTTTTATGAGGCCGGTGTCTAATCTCCTTTATTGTACAGATTGAGTAAACATAACTCACTGTGAACACCTTCTCCTTGGAATGAAAAGGAACATTCACAAGTTGCTGTATTAAAGTATTGGTTATTTCACCAATATTTTAGTATTAAATTTTATAAAAACCCCAGGGCCTATAATTTGTATGTTTGCATTCTATGTAGAGTGGAATCAGCCCCAGGTAACAAATGTAAGTTCATCTTTATTGTATTTGTGTGTAGCAATTCATAATAGTGCACAAGACAAGGTGACAGGATCTTGAATTTTGGCCCAATTTTATCCTAAGGAAAAGCTATCAATGAAATAGTTCTGTGGCCTTGAGCATGCACTTAATTTCTCTGGATCACAGCATTATCACCTGTACAATTAGACATTGGCCTGGCTTCCTGCTAACAGCTATGTTCACACAAAAGTTAATGATACTTAGGCATCCTGAAGTTTCTGAGAAAGGAAAAGGGAAAATACAGCTCTCATTCTAAGTTTGTGTGCAATGTAGCTGCTTTTCTGGCTATTATTTCTGAAAGGGATATAAAGTGAGTGATCAAAGTTTGATACTGAACCAGATGAGAATTGACTTCAGTATCTATTTCTTTCTGTCCCGGATTTCCCTAAAAATGGCAAAGAATAACAACTAAGGAGGTGCAGGGAAATAAAAAGAGAGAATTATGAATAATGTGAAGGAAGGAAGTAGTATGGAGAATGACTCTTAATTTCCCTATCAATATGAGATTGTTTTTGAACTGTTATTTAGGGTCAGACAGGGTCACTTCTTGAATAAAAGGTCTGTCTAGCTACCACAGGAAGTGGTGTTGCTACTTCAGCATGAAGCACTTTATCTACTGAAACAAAGCCCTATTTTCAGAGCCATAAATTTGGGGTTTGGGTTGTGGCTTCTCATATTTGCATGTATATGTGATCGGTGAGGAAGTGGAGGTGGAGTGGGAAGGCTGCCCAGGAATTTTCTCTTACATGTCCTGGCCAAATGCAACTTTGAATAATTACCTTCTTCTGCCTACTTATACTTCCTCAGCAGGTTCCTCGCATTTTGCCTCAAATCTTCAAAGCTTTTGACCATGTAGACTTAAAACCGTAAGGATAAAAATGTCCAAATTCTTCTGTGGCAATGCCCGCTGATGTCTGTGGTCACTCTGCATCCTGGTCTGGATTTGTGGTTCAGAAGTGAGTAACTTTGGGAAGAGTGGCTGAGTGCTGATGTCACTGACTATTTGAAACATCTGTACAGTATAAATGTGGAAATATCTTACATACTCTCTAATTCAGATTCTCAGTTTGACCAGGAAATCGTTTAGCCACTTGGAGAATCTAACTTGTAATGAATTGGTTTCGAGAAGCATTTATTGTTTCAACACATAGATGGAATAATATTTTAGAAAAACTTTTATTTTATCTGATGGAGAGGTGATCTGACTATAAAGAGACCTGAGTTCTGGGTGCTAGAGCTTGACCACTCACATATTAGCTTGGTGATTATGGTCTAAGTCATTGTAACTTGGGACCATTATTTCATTCATAAAATGAAAGATTGTGATGGATCCCATAATGCCTTACACTGTAACTTTATGTTCTAGTTTTGAGCACAAGAGCTGTGTGGAACCCAGGACATAGGTAGTATTCTGGAAACAATTGGAAGCCAAATGAATGCTAAAAACCTAAATTATATGATCTGTTTTGAAGTATTAAAAAATTAGAGGAATACTTTGTGTGTTTCCATAGAATCTGGATAGATGCAATTGACAGGAAAATTTTCTAAAATCTTGACTCCATAGAAATTCTTTTCCTCATAGGGTCTTTGTTCCTCTGTTTTCATCTCTAACAAATGGCCTTGGATTACTCAGCTGTGTCCTAATAATATCTCAGAAATTGAGGGTTAGCATAATGATCTGGAGTTAGGAGAACAGAAGACATGCAGGTGACCCTTGTCATGCCAGTGGTGGGGGCAGAAGGAGAGCTGTCATCTTTCCTGCCATATCAGCATGCACCATTGTAAAGGACCTTCCTAAGGAAGAGGCCATGCAAATACTTAGGCTTCAATATTGTCCCACTCCCATGCAAGAAGAGACAGAAGATTCTGATGACACTCAAGCATCCTGCTTCATGTCACAGAATTATACTTTTTCTTTCTTTTTATTACAATTTGACTTTTTCTTTCCAAAGGAAATTGCCTTCTTTTGTCTTTTATTCTCTGCAACTGTATTTTTTTTTCCTGCTTATCTTATGCTGGTGGAATGGTCAAACCTGAAATGTTCAGCTTCTTTAGTCAGTGTTGTTGGTTGGAAAAAAATTAGTAAGTCCCCCTGTCTTCCTGGGCTGGTGAAGTTCTATTTTCTTGTTCATTTTTCCCAAACCTGTTCACTCTTGGACTGCCTGAGATCTCATGAAGTGTCTGGATATTTTACCTTATACCATGATACTCAACACCTTTTCTGACCTAGTTCCAAAATTGCTCTTTCACTCCTTTTTCTACTGTGCTTCAGAAGATCTTGTCCATTTGCCTTTCCTTCTGTGAAGTTCTTCTCTCTTGCCTTTGCTGTTGCTACTTCTTCTGGGTGCAACCTCCCCCATTTCACCTACTTGGCAAAATCTTCAGTAATGTTATTTCTTATGCCCACTCACCAGATGGAATTACTTTCTGAATGCCCATACTCACTTTGTAACTCTCTTTTGACCCTAATCATTTGTTAAATTGCCATGTCATTATTACCCACACGATACTACTTTCATATTAGATTGTCAGATCTTTTAGGGCAAAGATGGGATTCATCAATGTTTGGTAATTGAAAGAATAAATTTTGTTTTTCAGCAAAGGCTTTGAAAAACTTCTTTGTGAAATATTGTTAAAATAATTACACTATTAGGACAGTTGGTGAAAATTGAATTAGGCCTGTAAATTAGATAGTATCAGTGTTAAATTTCCTCATTTAGATAATTACGTTAGAATTTTACAGATGAATGCCCTTATTCTTAGGAAATGTACATTGGAGTTTTTAGAGGTATTGGAACATGGTATGTACAAATTACTCTCAAATGGTTAAAAATATGTATATATTCCAATATATTACATTGACAGGTGTATGTTGATAGAGAGTGATAAAGCAAATGTGGCAAAATGTTAGCAACTGGCAAGTTTGAGTGAAGGGCATTCTAATGTTTCATTTTTCGAGCTCTCAAATAAGTTTGAAATTATTTTAAAATAAAAAGTTTATTAAATAATTAAATTTTATATACCATTTAATTAGAAATAATCATAGAAAACTAGTTCAACTGCAGGGAAAAAAATTTTTTTTTAATCATTTATTTGTAGGTGAACAGGTAACCCAGAGAGGAGTCTAGCATTCACTCTCCTCGTTACTGCAAGGCAGGCCAGTTCTCTGGAGTGTCAAATACTAAATGGTTACAGATAAATAAATGGCAGGCTAATCTGGGGCAGTGCTTTGTGTGGAGAAGCAGCAGATGCACCTCAAAACACAGGCATCATGAGGGGTCATGCCTCTTAGGGACAAAATAGCTCAAACTGTAATTAGAAGGGTTATATGGGCTCCTGCCAGGAGTTAAAACATAGGGAAAAGATCTCAGGTTCACAGCAGGTGGCTTCTTCCGCATGCTAGTGCCACTAAAGATGAAGCAAAACGGTGGGCATTGTTGACAGTGATTTCGGAAGTCAAACAACATATTTTTGATATAGACATATTGAAATATCAGTTATCTATTGCTGTGTAACAGATGACCTTACACCATGATATTCAACACCATTTCTGACCTGGCATATTGGTTATCTATTTCTGTCTAATAAATTGCCTAAAAACACAGGAGCTTAAAACAACAAATCATCACCTCACAGTTTCTGTGGGTCAGGAATTTGGAAGAAGCTTAGCTATGGTTCTGGCTCAGGATCTCACAGGTTGTGGCCACTGTCGGCAGGGGCTGTGGTCACCTGAAGGCTGGATAGGGCTGGAGGATCCACTCACATGGCTGTGGGCAGGAGGCCTCAGTTCCTCACTATGTGGATATCTTCCTACAGCTGCTTTAGTGTCCTGATGACATGGCAGCTGACTCCCTGCAGAATGATGATCCAAGAAGCAAGATGCAAAATGCAGTGCCTTTGATGAACTAGATTTGGAAGTATTTTCTGTCCTTCTTGCTATATCCTGTTGGTTGCACAAGTCTATTTGATTCATTGTAAAATGGGACTCACACAAGACGGGGATCATTAGAAACTGTCCTGCGTCTGGCTGTAATAATAGAGTATAATTAGGGCTGCAAAAGCATAGTTATTGAAAAAAGGAAAGGAAGTAAATTTTATAAAAAAGGATAAAAGGGCTTTTTTTTTTTTTTTTTGTGGAAAGGCTTCTCATCAGGTTGAGAAGAATGAATGGGTACACTGTTGTGGATATTAAATCATGAGAAGTTTAGGAAAATTTGACTTTCCCCCACCAAATTCTAGAGTGAGTAGTGTGAGGTTTCTTTTTCTATCAAAAAATAGAAGAAAAGAAAAAAGAGATACCTTGTTTTTCCAGTAGGAGATAGAATGAACAGAGAAAATAGAACTGGGATTTAGAATGGTTTAAATCCCAAACGGCTGTCTCTAATATCAACCATAGTTCATACTATTTCTCCCAGTCCTGCTAATTATTTCTTTTATTGGTATCTCATACCTCAGGCTACCATCCCGGGATAGGCCGTTTCACCCCACACATGAATGCACTAATCTCCGTTCACTTTCTTGGCTCCCAGTCTCTTTCCTTGGTTTTATTTTACACAGCTTTTCTGTGTTAATCTCCATAACACCTCTCTCATCAAAAAGTGCACCATTGCTCAAAGACTTAAGTGTAGTTTAATGCATATAAGAAGAAATCCTAGTCTGGTGCTCAAGACACCTCATCACCAAGTCTACCTACCTTTCTTTTCTTTTTTTAAGATTTTATTTATTATTTTCAGAGAGAGGGGAAGGGAGGGAGACAGAAAGGTAGAGAGACATCAATGTATGGTTGCCTTTCACCTACCTCCAGCTTAAGAGAACCTGGCTGGAGACCTGGCTTGAAACCTGGTTATGTGCCCTGACTGGGAATCGAACCAGCGACCTTTGGATTTGCAGGCCAGTGCCTATCCACTGAGCTACCAGCCAGGGGTGCCTAACTTTCCAGCAGTGCCTCTCAAGATTCTCCACCCTCGGGGCTTAGCTCATATCTTTACCTGTGCATCATGGCATGGTTTCCATTTACCCAAATGCTTTTTCCTTTGTCCACATGTGATGCTGAGGGCAGATTGCAGGCACTAAAGTCATCAGTCAGACTCACTCAAATCTCTGCTGTGTCAGGTGAAATATTTGATCTTAGCCAATGAGATTACATATGTAAGATGAGAGGCTTGAGGTAGGCACTCAGTGATTTCTAGTTCTCTTTTTTTCGTGAGCTTCTGTTCAAGTTTGACCTCTTCCATGAGCCTGTGTTATTCATGTTGATTTTTCCCCTCCTCTTAAAACTTTAGCAATTTATTTCCACATTGACTTGTTTGACAAATAATTGTATTTTGTTTATAATTTTTGTCCCTAGTAATATTTAAACTATTGAGGGCAGCAACCCTGCCTTTTAAGTCACAATAGTCCTCACAGTTGCTTGCACTAGAATAGCTCCTTAGTGAGTATTGTTTGTGGATTTTTCCCATATGCTGTGGGTGACGGATTCATAAGGATATTGTGTAGCACTTCACAAGGTTGATGACAGGTAGAAACTAGGGCCTGCCCCAGACAATCCCTATGGGGTTGGCTGGGTAAGCTGATGAAGCTGTACCTCTATATTCCCACAGCGTCCTCTTCTGGTCTTACTCATGGCTGTATCATGTGCGTAGAAATGGCCCACTTATGACCCTTCTCCATGTGGGGGATGGCGGGCTCCCCTGGGCTAACTCCATGCTGGGCATCCTTGGGGCTTTGCCTAGGTTTGCTTGATGTGAAGTGCCAGTAAGCACTCACCTCATGCTAATATTTAGGGATTTTTTTGGCTGTTTATGAAAGCATTATAAATTTATAAAATGGAATTTGAGAATTTTTAAAATTAATGTTAATAGCTGAGCTCATTCAACTTATATTCTTAGAAGCTTCCAAGGTATGTGTGGGGCTGCCACAATAACATGATTTCATTTCTCTTAGAAGAGAAATGTTAGAGTAAGTCTTTGCTTACTCTCCTCTGTGGTGTCAGTCACCTTGTACACTGCATCACAGTGTCTTATTTGTGGAATAGACTTTAGCCACCGAAGGATTGGGGCAATGTAAAATGCATCTCTGTATTATCACTTTTAAAGTCTTTCCCACCTACTACGTTCTCAATTAAAATGCATAGAATAAATGATAGACAGTAAAAAAGTAAATAAATAAAATAATAAGAAGAATATCTTTGCTGTGTGTGGTGTTTGATGTCAGCATAATGGCATGAGCCCTTACCCTCCCCCCACCCCCAGTGAAATGTATATATAACATTTATACTACTTCAGATGAACAGTTATGGCTTGGGAAAAATAATATGCTATAGCTTTGGATGGTGAAAATAGGAATGATGACAGTGCCTCAAGGATTTCTTTAAATCAGCAAAGTACTATTTCCAGGGAAATCCTCAGCTGGGCTTTTCTTGGGAGCAACCAACCAGTAAAGGTTACTCTTTTGACATCTTGTAATACTCTATTAATATTGTTATTTAATACTTTATTCACAGGCTCAAAGCTTAAGAACACAGCACACTAGCTTCTGCTCCTCCTGGACAGCCTTTCTGAGTAGTTCAGGGAAAAGCTAGAACATCCTTTATAAATAACATACATGAGTGATCAGGTGAAATAGGTGGCCCAGGGGCAGGGTGGGATAATTTTGGAAATGTCGATATTCTTAACCAAGAAATTAGGTTTTATTTAGAGCACTGTGAGAGGGTTTTAGGGAAATGAACTTGAGAAGAAACTGGGTGAGGGCACCCATTCTTTCTATGTATGCCCTTAGTGATTCTAGGAAGGAAATTGATTTTAGAGACATAATGCATCATCTGGAATCATTTATCCCTCTGTTGTTGCAAAAATAAATTAGCTAGTCAACACCCCATTATTTATTTCTCCCTAATGCAATGATGGAGAAACTACTCCTTGTCATCACAACCTAGATTCATGTATTCTGAGAGTTTTATTCAACCTGAGTTTAGCTGAGGTTTCTGTGGTAGCAGAAGCAAAGCCTGACATCCTCATAGGCAGCAAGAGTTAACTCGCCTGCTGTTTCCTCTTTCTAATAGGAGCACTTTAGCAATGCTAATCAGTTGTACTGATTTTCTGTTTTGATTTTTCCATAATAATTAAGAGAATGATATAGAATGCAATCAAGTTTGGCAGTAGGGGGTTCATGCAAATGGATTTTTTTTTTTACATTTTAAATTTTGTTAAATGGAACCATAAGGAAAGTTATTTGAAGACCAAAGACTGCATGGGTGGAGTAGATTAGCACCCAATTTAATTTTGAATATTTTCAAAATGTCTATTTTAATAAAGCAAATCACCACTGTTTTACCTTTTGTTTTCAATAGAAATAATGCTATTTTTAAAAGACAGTATTTCTTTTTCAGTTTTACTCCAAAGTGGAAGATTATAGTATTAGACAAGATGACACAGCTTAAAAGAGAGAACTGAGGAAGAATTGTTCATTGAACTAACTTCCTTCAGGGTTGACAAAAGACACCCGCTCATGGAAACCTATAGAAGAAAACAAATAAGATAGGGAAAGAATATACATAACGCCCTATCTACTTCTTATTTGGATTATCTGGATTATTAAACTAGATAGCACAAGAGAAAGGACCATCCATGTTTCTGAATATAGTGAAATATTGCATGTCTACAGTTCCTTACAGCTCATTGGCATTTTTGTAAACTGTCTTCTCCCACCTTATATATAACATTTGAATTCCTTTATCAACTGGTTTTTGAGTTTGCATGATCCTAGCCTCTTCGTCTAGCAATTTCTTTTGCTTTTGACATTTTATACTTTAATGTAAATTATTCTAGAACTTGGTTGATTTCTAATTTTGATTTGGAAAATGCTTTGGGAATAAGGAAACAAATGGAGCATGTATACATTTTTAAAATGTACTGATATTCTCCTCTACATGAACACAGCCAGACCTTGGATAATGCAGTTAAATTTTTCTGTATGCCAAGTTTCAAAAACAATGAGGTGACTTAAGCCTGCTTTCTTCCCGCCCTGTCATTCCCTTAGAGAAATTAAAGCCTTCAGAAAGCCAGTGTATCAAGTGCAAAGCAAGAAGGGCTACCAAAGATTAGTGTCACAGTTTTGAAGAGAATTCATGGCCTTGTGAGTTTTTTCCCTTGGCAGTTTGATTCATTGCTTGCAGCAATTTCTAACTTCACAGACTAAACATTTCTAATTGGGAAATGGATGGTTTGAACTTAAGATGGTGACTCAGAATATAAACTTTTCAATTTGGGGCAATTATTTGTGAGAAGATGGCAGATTGCTGCTGACCAGCCCTAGTTTTGTCTTTGAGGAAAGAATGAAAGTTAATATACACATTTCACACTTCATTGAAACAAAATACTTATCCTGACATAGATAAAGTCTTGAGACAGAGAAGTATTTGCCAAGCGTATTTGTTAAAATCAAATGTATTAAAGGTTTTCTTGTTTTGATGGATGAGAAAAATGCTAACAGCATTTACGTGTCTTCAACTATGAAATGGGGAAATGAAAGTACCTACTTCTTAGGTACATTACTGTGAGGATTAAATAGATAAATCACATAAATGGTTCAGCACCGTGTCTGGAACTCAGTAATCAGTCAGGAAATGTTAGCTGTTATTGTTTATTGTCATCGTTACTTTTTATTCTTTCCTATTAAGTGGAATAGCTTTAGTTATATAATGTTAAGCTTCACATTTTTACAGCTTCATGATGGTTAGCCTGTGAGAAACATCACTAACTTGAATTAATTTATAAGCCATAGTTTGGCTACACATTTATGATCTATTTATTGGAACGATTTCATCATGTTTGAAATCCTCTCTAAAAATTTCATAATCTTTCACAGTGGCATATGCCATCTTTTAATTATTCTACAAATTAATGATACATATTTTCTTTTTTCCAATTAAGTGTTTTTTGTGGTTTTAGCCTTTGTGGGGTTAGATACAGATGATTTATCGTAATATACTTACGTGTCCTTATAAAGAAAGAATTTAATACTTCATTTCATCTATTCTCTTGAATTTGAAGAAATTCTTGAAATAAATTATTTCCTAAGGCTAGGTTTTTGTTGGTACTGTTGTTTATGTGTTTGTTTTAACATGAACTTACAATTTTAAACCACAAGGTTATTACTCAATACATTTGGTTCCCAAATACTAAAAACTGATAAGTTCATGGTATAGAATGTTAGGGTAACTTCTAAAAATGCCAACCCTAACCCAGAAAATAACTGTGTTGGTCATGTAATCAGGCCTGTTGTTGCTAGTTTTACTGGTATACCAATAGGCAGGTTAATTTCGATGAATTATTTACTCAGTTTTAATTAATTATTGCTTATTTTCTTTTTAATTAGTGAATGGATCAGCTATTTCAAATTCCAAGTCCATTTGTGTAATGATTATGTAAAATCATTTTACGTAGTAAAGCAAACATTTCCTTCTTACTAAATGCTGAGTCCTTGGAGGTGAAGGGACAGGTGTGATTTCCAGGCACAAGGTGAGACATCTGCTACACACTGGAGGGACCGGGCACAATGGTAGGTTTTAATAAGTGGCTGCAGGTGACTTCATTTAAATATCTGAGAGGAACCTCAAACTGAACTACCCCTCCCCTCCCCTCTGGGAGGGTTTCTAAAGTGCAGAAGAGGGTTTCTGTGCTTCGCATCTCAAAGGAGGGTCCACCTCCACCCAAGGGACTATAGCACAAATCCCTTCTCTCTCTCTTACTCCCACATTTAGTCACAAAGTCTTGTTGATTCAACTTTCTAAAAATGTCCTAGATTCATTCAGTTCCCTGCAATCCCAATGTTGCTTCCTTAGTTCACCCCACAGTCCTGTTTTACCTGATCACCCTTTAACACTCTCCTCCTTCAGGCCACTCTCCTTGAAGCCAGAGTGACATTTCTGATGTCCCTCTGCACCCTTTACTAGCTCTCCCTTATCCCTGGATAAAGTTCACCTCCTTTTCAATGGCTTAGAAAACTTGTGATCTGCCCACTGTCTCTTTCTCCCACTGAATTCAGTTGAGCTCCCTAAGTGTGCCTGACCCTCCATGTGCATGTAGCTCCCTGTCCTGGAACATTCTCCTCCCTCATCTATCTCCTTCACTGGCCTGTTTTGTAAATACACCATGTTGCTATTTGTTTTTATATTACAGTCTCTCTTCCTCTAAATCATACAAGGCTTGTTTTCTCTAACAGTGACCTTCAAATAGCTTTACACGTTTTTTTCCTGTACATCTATGTAGAAACCTCTGCAAAATAACTGGTTTTGTTTCTACTCAGCAGGTGGGGAGACTGAAGCACTAAATATAAGAAATATATGTCATAATTATTAAGTTATAAACATCTTCAAGGGCAGGAACAGGCACTAGATCTGTATCTTATGTCCAGTTTTTGCACAGTGCTGAGGATAGAGTAGATATTCAGTGCACATTGAATGAATTATTGAATGAATCTCCGTTTGAGCCTGAGGTGCTTCTCTCTTGAGTCAATGGAGCTTCTGTTTTATCATTTATGCTCTGGGACAAATGAGGCCAGATTCCTCTGCGAGCCCTCTTCTTCCAGAAGGGAAATATGCGTGGTGAGAGAATCTGGAAGCCTGCACTGCTCTGAGTTATTTGGGTGAATTCCTTTCATGTTAGCTGGCATGGATGAGAAGGGCTTTGGTGGTGGTGGCAATTAATGATGATGTGCACATTTTGGCAATTTATAAGATGGTGGTCATCCTGTGCAACAGAAGAAATATCCTCTCTCTCCTGGACCATGAAGCCTGGTGCCCTGTTTACTTGAAAACAGGGCTTGTTTATGCATGTTTCAGCCCTGGGGACAACTGGGACCGAAAGGAAATTTGTTTGGGTCATTTTAATGAATTTCTAATTTGGACTTTTTTTTTGCAGGTTGTTCAGAAAATAAAAATGGTTATTTCTTTGAACACATGGCTTGGCTGTATCTGCTTATTATGCCACTGGATAAAGACAGCATCACCTCTGAATCTTGAAGACCCTAATGTGTGTAGCCACTGGGAAAGGTAATAGTTCTGAAAGTAATCTTAGAACTAATTTCTGATAAATTCCTTTATATACTATCATTATCAGTTTGGTATTTGACAAGAGATTGTAAAATTTTATTTAAAATCATGAGTTAGAGCTAATACAGAAGACAGTATTGCTCACCTTGATATTATAGAAGATATATTATGTGAAAAAAACCCCACGATATATTGATTCTTACACAGGTGTGATTCTAAGATTCAGGAAAAACTTAATAGCTCAATTACAATAAGCTCCCTAAGGTCCTCTTCCTGCTCTGAATCTATTTATAATAATTTGGGGAAATTGGACTCTTCTGTATAGGAACCAATGAGTGAGCCTTGGAAGGCAGTATGTAACATGCTTGAAAAGTATGGCATAAAAAAGGCTGTGCTGTAGGTGGCCTCCAAGAGGGGTGTGATTTCTGGAGGCAGCAGCAAAGCTCCGTGGGGGCATTGTCACCCAAGATGTTCTTGAAGAACTAAGATGAATGGGTGGCAGTGATGGGGAGGGGTTCTAAAAATGGAAGGTGGCTTGAAGCCAGAGCTGTGCAGACCCCTAGAGTCCATGCCCAGCAAGACTGGAGTCAGTACAGTATTGGAGGATGGCAAAATTGAATAGATTATATGAGAGTGGATGATGTAATGTCCAGATCTGGGCCATTTGCAGTAGGAAACATAGAGGAAATATAAAACAATAAGCCATTCTTGGGAATCTGTAGTCCCTATTGGAACACAAAAGTAGCACAAACCACATGACAGTGCAGTACAATCATATGCAGTCTACTCCGCTCCAGTGTGCTACTTTCATTGCTAAGAAGGTATCTTTGTCTGAAAATAACATTGCAGATGTGGGTTATTCAAACAAGCAGGAGGCATCAAGTCCTAGAGAATGACATGTATTTTTAATATCTGTATATGTAATGATATCAAACTTTTGGTCTCTTTTTCCTGTCACCATCAGCACCATGATGACTACCCCACAGAGCACACATTCTAACTCCTGTTGTCTCTCATTGGAAGGGCACAAAGCTCAGGGCCTTTCTTTCAAGCACAGCAGCTGTGTTATTCTAGGGGCACGCTGGTTCCTCACTCACAGCATTGCAACCAGGATAACAAAAACATATTTCCCTGATCTACTAATGGAATTGTGCTGTATATCACTATGAAACTTTAAGTTGTAGGAGAGATATGTATAAGTAAAAAAGTTCTGTATGTTTGTGGTATTAACTATATTACGTAGAACTTTAGAGGATGGACCTCCTATTTATTATCTTTACAATTGTCACAGCACCTTTGGTAAATAAAACATTTCACCACAAAGTACATAATATTTAAGTAATAAAAATAAATCAAGGAATACATGAATGTGTACATGTCAAATTTAGAAAAGGGAGAGTCCACTAGTGGTAGAACTTCTTGAAGAATAATAGCTTTAGAATAGAAGGAAAAATAAATTTGTAAGGTATCATGAAATAGAAATCACCCTGGCTGGTGTGGCTCAGTTTGCAGGCACCAGCCTGCAAACCCAAAGGTCGCTGGTTTGATTCCCAGGCAGGGCATATAACCAGGTTGTAAGCCAGGTTTCCAGCCTAGCTGGAGGCAGGTGACAGGCAACCATACACTGATGCTTCTCTCCCTTTCTTCCTTCCTCCCTGCCCTTCTCTCTGAAAATGATGAATAAAATCTTTGAAAAAAAAAAACTAATTAAAGTGTAAACAATCAACAGAGCTTGGTAAGACATTGACTATAGGATGTAAAGGAAAGGCTGAGATTTAGAACTTACTGCATGAAAAAGTGGAGATGTCATTGCACACATGGAAAAATAAAAGGAAGAAAGTTGATTTGAGAGGGAAGAGACCAGGGTGGTTTGCCCTGTTGTGTTTGTAAGATCAATCTGAACTGAGAGCCTGGAGGTGTTTGGGAAGGTGGGCTGGGAGCATGACGAACTGGGAACAAACGGATGCTCTGAGGTAAAGAGAAAAGAAGCCAAGACTTCACTCAAATGTGCACATTTTGTCCTGATTCCTTGCTCAGCTTTTGACCAAATTTGCCACAACTTAACTTGCATTGTTTTGTTCACTGTTGATAATTCCATGTGTCTAAAATACTGCCTTGTGTATGGCATATGCTGAATAAATAATTGTTGGGTGAGCTTTCACCTTCTAATGGGAAATAAAATGACTAACACGAACATCAGTTGGTGGTGAGGTCAAAGAGATGCAGAGAGATAAGGGGTATATTTATTTTTAAATATAGTATAATTCTACTGTTGCACAAATAATTTGAGTAACCACTGAAATGTTCACTAATAGGGTGGGAAATTGAGCATGAAGAAATAAGGAAATGATGGAGATTTTTCCTGACAATATATTCTCTATAGTATATGAACTGCTAGCAAGAATGACTGATAGCTACAATCTTCTTATTGATAGATTTCTGTTACAAGGCTAGATAATGATTCTTTGAAGAAAGGTAAAAGAAAGTAGAATTATTTTGACAAGCATGGAGAACAGAGCATGAATTAAAATACTCAAATAAAGTATTTTTTTACTTTTGCAAAGACAGGTCCTGTGTCTTTGCAAAAACTAAAATGGGCTTGAATTGAAATGGGGAGAGGATGATTAGTTTCAGGGACAAAAGTCTTGATAGGAGGGCTGAAGAGGGCTGGGTGTAGTCTTTTCTTACATTAAAACCCACTGTACCCGCTGGTTCTGAGCCACGCTATCACCTGGAGACTTGCTTCCCTTAGCGTGGACTGTGGAGTTTTCGGATTAACATCCCTGGGAGCTGTGAGAAATTTGGGTCTCAGGCCCTACCCCAGATCTACCGAGCGATTTATGTTCAAATAAAAGTATACTTCATTTCAATGCAGCAAGTCCGATTCTCAGAAGTTGCACATAAAATGAAATTAAGGAAAATTAATTCACTTAAAGTACACAAGGGGTGCATGGTATTAAAGGAAGGCTGCGAAGCATCCTTCAGAAAATGAGTAATTTCATGAACCATCTGCTTCTTCTCTCCATCCTCTTTCCCTGTTCTGTGAATTTAAGTTCTTTCATCTATTGGGGTTTCTTCTAAAGAAGGCACACCAAAGGAGCACAGAACTGGTAGTAATGGAAGCAGAAGTCCTGAAGCAAGGAGAGATAAGAAATGATGATTATTTCCATATCTGATTAAAGCACCAAGATAATTTAAGCAGATAAAATGTAATTAACCACTTTGGAATGTGTCCAAGTGATGGCTTATTTCCCCCTGTTCTTTGACCTTAAATTATCTTGCTGGGGTGTCTCCTGGATAATACTTAATAGGTTAAAATCACGGTGACAGTATTTTTTCAGAGTGTTAAGATTAAACAACAAGGAGCTAAAAGGTTTTACATCTGGATACTTAACATAGTGCAGAATTGAGATCAGATTCCTTTTATACCACAATTTGCCACCCACTCTCTGCTTTAGAAGCTTCTGAGGTTCTAGCGATATCTGAAAGGAGACAGAGGGCCAGGTTGGTGTCTGGGGTGGTGACATTAGTGCCGCCTCTAGATCACCCACCAGCCCTGGAGACTCAGTGTTGCTTATTTGCCTTGAAAATGGGATTAGAATAGATTAGAGATTTTCAACCCTTTTCATCTTATGACACACATAAACTAATTGCTAAAATTTTGGGGCACACCAAAAATATTTTTTGCTCATCTGATTTAAATAAAATAGGTATAATTTTGACTCATTTATACCAGATGGCTATTGTTATGTTAGCTGCTATCATTTTTTAATTTGAAAATTGAAGGGAAAAGAGGTCAGTGTCCCTCACTAAATAGTCAGGCATTGCATGTATTTTAAAATTCTTGCAGCACACCAGTTGAAAATCACTGGACTAGGCAATCCCACTCTGACTTTTGGAGCACCTGCTGATGAACATGAAGGTGTAAACTGTTAGCAGAGATGCTATTTAAATTCAAACAGCAGCCCAGCATTGGCCAAAGAAGCCATGATAAAGACCAGAGGAGGCAGGCCAGTGGTTGAGGATGGTTCCTGTATTAAGAGCACACAGCTTCCAGAAAGTGGCCCCTGGAAAAATAACAACTTAACTGTGTAACAGTAGGTGGTTATGGAGTAAATTAGATGTAGTCACTTAGGAAGTATTTGGCAGTCAAAATTTGAAGACTGTTTACTGACATAAAAAAATACTTATGATATATGTACTCAAGTTTAAAAAGTGGGCTGTCAAACTCAGGAGCATAGCATGATTATCAAAATATAAACAGGAAAAAAAGAAAAACCCAACAACAAACAATTAACCTAAAACTAAGTCCCTAGAGACCAAAGAAGAACAGTAAAATGCTGTTGATGGTTATGTAAGGAGTGATGGAATCTTCTCATCTCTATTTAAAAAAAATTTTTTTTTTACTATTTTATTTATTGTTTTCAGAGAGAGGGGAAAGGAGAGAGGCTGAAAGGGAAGAAGACATCAATGTATGGTTGCCTTTCACCTGCCTCCAGCTATGGACCTGGCTGGGATATTTTAAAAAATTTATTTTTGAAATTTCGTGGTATGATTATAATACAATTAAAGTGAAAAAGAGAGAGAGAGAGAGAGAGAAAGTTTGTATAGATTGAGAAAATGGGCCTTAAAGATGGAAGGAATAAGAAATTTGGGTCAGCAGAGCTTAAAACTCTTCTCCTGTAAACTTAAGTGGAAGCCTGAGTTTCTGACCAAAGTGCAAAATAATTCATATTCAGTCAGTTCTGAATTGAATTTGAGCCTCTGAATAATTTGATGCGAAGAGTCAAGATGGAAGAGAAATGCTCAAGACCCAGTGAATTTTATAGTCCTGTTTTTCCTAAACTGCCTCTATGTGTCCATTAATGCTGTATCACATTATTTTTAGTATTTATAGGCTTAGCCTTTCTTGAGAGCAGGAGTTGCATAGAATTTGTTCAATAAGTGTTTATTGAATTGGAACCCTAAATGCTTTTATTACCCTTTTATAGCGAAGACCTGTTTTATATCCTCAAACTAGAGAAGCATCCTACAGGTGTGTGCTATTGGTGCGCAGCAAGTGGCATGAAGAGGAAATTCTTGTAACTTTAAAATGTATTCTTATTTAAGCACTCTTCTTAGCTGTTAGGAATTAGAGAAAATATTCTCCTGTTTTCTTGTGGAATCAGTTCTTCCACCCATCCACATCAAACAGGATATGCTAGGCCAGGATCATTTGTTCATGATCACTTTTGCTCTAAGGCCTTCCGACATTAACGCACATCATGCCTTTTGAAATTTTAGGAAAACTTGCATTGGGCATAGTTCCAACAAACTAATTTAGTTAAGCTAAATTAGTATCATAGAGTTCAGTAGAATACATTTTTTCCCCAACTGGCTTTAATTTAGAGTGGTTTCTTATTCCAATAGCACATGTGAAAAGTTGCTCTGTTTTGCTCATGGGTAATGTAGTACTGCGCCTCTACAACAGTTCATACACAAAGAACGTTCAGTGACTTTGTTCTTCACTTGAAGTGGAATGGACAAATAATGTGGCAGGCCTCAAAATTTAGGTATTTACAAGCAGCTGTGTAGGAAGGACAAAAGGTTGGCAAGGGAGTTTCAGAGTTCACATCAACGTGAGCGTCAGGACTCTTCTAAGGGTCTAAAGAAAATATTAATAGCTTAATGTGAAATTTCATTGCAAGGACATTTATATTTTAAGGCCAGCTTCTCACTTTACCCAAAAGAAGTTACATTGCAGGTGTAGGCAATTGCATACTCTCCCCTCTTCTGAACCTGCTCTTTCAGGTAATAGCAAGTGTCATTGACTAGAGTAAAAGGACATAGTCATATAAAATGTGTGGTAGAAATTTAGAATGCTGAGTGGGAAGGGATCTTCAAGACCATGTCTGGCCCCCTGGTTTTAAGATGTGATGATTAAAGCCCAGGAAAAATGAGGTTTTCTGCTGAAGGTCATGCATTTTCTCAGTGTCAGGTCAGAATTATAACCCTGGTTGATTTTACTTCAGTGATCTTTTCATTTGGGCCTATTACTCTGCCAACGATTGGAGGAGGATACCTCCATTTACCTAGAAATCATATTGCAATATCGCAAAGAATGAACACAAAGATATAGATAGCATGATTATTTCATGGATGTCCTATTGAAGCCCAAGTACCCAGTGACAAACAGACCAGCTGAGGGAAGAAAGCCCACTGTTTGTGAGGCCTGTAGCACATAGCTTTTCAAATGAGAAGGTGCTGCCCTATATCTAACCTGAATTCTTTGTACTGAATTTTAAAAAAAAATTATTTATCAGTTTTAGAGGGAGGGGGGAGGGAGAGAGGCAGAGAAGGAGAGAGTGTACTGAAATTTTGACCTCATTTTTCTCCATACCTTCTGTAGTTGATAGTTCCTTTTAATGAACTTGGGCTATTGATTTGTAGCAAGTGAATCCGTGATTGTGGTCCATTTTATTTGTTAGTGTGAATTAAAGATTTTAGTGGAAATCTTTTAAGAGAAAGTTAAAGAAAAGAAAAATTTTTGGAAAGGAGGATTCTTTAGATTTTCCTGTAGGCAGAAACTCAAAAGCATGTGTTAACTGCTTTAAAATGAGGAAGTTATGTCATTGACCATTGAAAGTTCTTTATACATTATGGATGCTCTTCACCCACATTCTTAGGCCCATAGGAGTGCATGCTTTTACTTTAATAAGAAGCTGTTAATGAAAATGTATTGGAAAACAGGTTGTTAAATGGCAATAGATTTGGTGTGATTATTTTAGGCTAACTGTCCCAACCATATGTTTTGAACCAATTTTAAAGACTTTGTACTTTTAGAGGTTGTTTGTATTCTCCTGCTGCCTGAGAAGTGCAGCAGGCATACAAAAGCAAATTATTCCAAGTTTCAAACCAGAGAATATGCCATTCTTAATATCCCAGAATCAGTAGCAAAATGTACTGTGTTAATGAATGTTCAGATCGTCTCTTCAATGATTACCCTTATTATTTGCATGTATATTTATATTAAAAACCTTTTCTATGAAAGGTCTAAGTTATCCCTGGACCCCTGGGGTTAGGGGATAGAATTGAATACAGAAAAATATATGATGATATGTTTTTAAATTTAGGAATATTGGAGTTTATGATGAATAGCAAAAGAATTTCCTTTGAACTTGACAGCACCAACTTTTTTTTTGGCAGCACCAACTCTTATCTTTTCAATATACTATCTGCTCTTTTGGGCTTCTGGTTCAAATAAAAACCTATTAATTCAATGTGGAGTTGCAAATGGAGCTTATTGAGTTTATGGTTGTTTGTGTTAACATGTTTTATGATTAATGTAAGAAAAATAAATATTGATTCCTAATCTTTCCTCTTCTTTTCAGCTACTCAGTAACTGTGCAAGAGTCATACCCGCATCCCTTTGATCAAATTTACTACACTAGCTGCACCGACATCCTGAACTGGTTTAAATGTACACGGCACAGGTAATGAAATCTCCGATATATTTATGAGTTTAGCTGACTGGGAGGGAGTTTGATAAGAGAGTCATTAAGTACTTGAGCAGGTGTATTCATTCATCTAGTGAATGGTTACTGGTTGCTTGCCATCATCCTAGCCTTGTTTCAGATCACAGGAGATAGAGAAAAGCAAGATTGCCTATGCCCTTAAGGAGCTTACAGAAAATATGTTGACTGGTTACCATTGCTTGTTTAGCAAGAATCCATCTAGCTTTTGTATTGTGCATAATTGGCAGAGAGACCCTTAAATATGAACATCACCAGGCCCCAAGAAACTCATTTCTCAGAATATATTTCTACTTGAACATCTGACTCAATTTAGGCTAAATTAAATTTGACCTAAACTTAGTAAAATAAGTCACATTTTTTCTCATAGATTTGAAAATGGAGAACAAAACAATGTATTAAGTATTAATGTTAATACAGAGTAACCTGTGTTACCTTAATTTCATTGTAAAGTACTCTAATAGTATGAGTCATGGGTCTAGTGTAGCACCTTCTGATTTATGCTGTACTAAATGATGTTATGCTTGATGTCATTCCTTCAGACAAGCTTTCCTTGACCACTCTACCTAAACTAGCATTCCCTTCTATTTTTCTTCATCATTTAATCATTACCAATCATTATGTGACATATTTATTTGTTTAATGTGTATCTTTACTTAAGTTCTACAGAACTGTCTTCCCCAGAAGAATGTAAAATTTCTTGAGGGCAGGCTTTATGGTTTTATTTTTTTCTTACTGCAAGCTATTTCTCTGATGCCTAGAACAGTGCCTGGTATATAGTAAGTGCTTATTAAACATGTTATGTAAATGAATCAATGAGTGAATGAGGCTTTAGTTAAATTTAAGGGTTTTTTTTCCTGTAAGTCTTCTACAGGGTTGGGCAAACACAGGAGTTTACAGTGTTGAGTACACAAAATACAGACTTTATTCTTATATTTATTATTTGTTGTATTATTTTCCATATGAGCAACTGTAAACCTATGTTTGCCCCTCCCTGTATTATATAGTGTGATGAGATTGCATTGTCATAGAGTTTTGAAGGAATTCTCTGAATTCTCCTTCAAAACATGTTAAGTGAATGATGATTAGATAAGTATCTTATTTAATCAATACTTTTCAAGATATCACAAAATAACTGAAATGGGAAAGTCATGGAACTCTTGAAATAAAGTATAGGTTGCCTGAAATGGATAATCTTAATATATTCCTAACATATTGATAAGAGCTAACATAATATTGGTCAAGAAAGATAGTCCATGTTTCTTCTTTATTAATTTTGGAGTACTTTGCTTTTAATGTCTTTATTATATTCAATAGCTCTTTGTATTAAAATACAAATTATTTCTAATCAACTTGCAGGTCAAAAGAGGTAACAATGTGCTCTTTCCCTCTATATAGAATCAGTTATCGGACAGCCTATCGACATGGGGAGAAGACTATGTATAGGCGCAAATCCCAGTGTTGTCCTGGATTTTATGAAAGCAGGGAAATGTGCGTCCGTAAGTAAGACCTTCTTCCCTTTGAGGTTCCCTATTTTTCCCAGTGCTTATTTGCATCTGTTAATGGCCATGGGGAGTAGAGGCATCTTGGATCATTTTCTTTCACGCTCAGCTGCTGCTCTCTTGGTCTGTGTAAGGAGGGAAGCATTAACTCTGTCCCCTGGTCCTATCAAAAGTCTCCAAATGAATGTACTTTAAGAGAAAACAGATGTTATAAAAAGATGCTTCAAGGCCGGATGTAGCAATATTAATCACAATTCTTCAGTGAATGTCTCTTTGGAAATTGGCCAAGGAGTCATTAGATCTAGTTCACAGAGAACAGAGACAGAATTTTCCCACAGTGGCTGACCAGAGTCCTGACTCAGCTTCTGAGAGGCCAGCATGTTCTTTGCTGGTGAGTAGAATTATGAAGCTTATTAAAAGAAGGGGAGCTTTCACAATGAGAAATGACTATAAATCTGGGTCACAAAGTAGACCTTTTTTCATTGTCATTTTTCTCTCTTTCCTCCCCTTCCCATGTCACCAATTCATTCTGAGATGTCTTGAGAGAAGTGTGATATTTCATGAAACACTTTAGAAAATCCTAGACTATCTTGTGGAATACAGTTTGCAATTGACATTTCTTACCATTGTACATAGGACAGATAGAAGAAAGATCTTAACAACTATTTATTCAAATATGTTGGCTCAATACACAGCTAGAGGGGCACCTTTGCATCTGAGCTGAGACACTAATATTGAGTAGCATAGAGCGAGACAGGGTTCTGCTCTAATTTGAGGGCACTAAAAATGATTGGCCACATCTGGGCTTAAGTTAAGAATCTGCAGAACTGGGCAATAGCACCACTCAGCTGGGTGACTTCATATAAGTCATTAATACCTCTTTGGGGCTCACTTGAAAGTGAAGGCAGTGGGAAAAGAGGAAAACCAAACCAGATGGAATGACTCCCAAAAAGGCACCATAGGCATGAGTCTATAGGAGCTGAGCAGGGCAGCTGAGAATGGGATGTGGACATCACTCATTCAGCAGGGTTGCCAGGAGTTGGAGCCAGCTCAATGGCACATAAAACACATGCACATGCACACACACACACACACACACACACACACACTTTCTCATACTCATATATACATACAGCTTGGACCAATATATGTGTTCTCTTCCTTCCAACCCCTGGATTTTGTTCAGAGCTAGGGCTATATATGATAATAAATGTTCACTGAAAAAAGTTAGAGAATGTAACTAAACAAAAAGAAGAAAATAAAAATGCATTGTGAATGTCTTTCCTGGTTGGCAAATGTTCTATAACATATTGCAAATGTCAGTATTATTTCATTATAGATATTTATTTAAACAATTTCAACTATTGAATATTTGTGATTTCCAAGTGTTACCTATTATGAACTGACTGCTCTAGAAGATATTATTATAGTTAAATCTTTGTTTATATCTTTAATTAATAGGTAAGGATAAATTCCTAGAAATAATCTTGCTGGGTCAAAAGTACACACAAATTCTAAGATGTTTGGTGTGTTTCTAATTTATACTTCCACCAGCAGTATGTATATGAAATGGTTTTTTTTTTTTTTTTTTTTTTTTTTTTTTAGTAACCTGTGTCAGTTGTTCTCTTTGCTAATTTTTTCTTAATTTGCACATCTTTGATTAAAATGATGCGGAGTAAGAAAAATTCCACATTTATAATGAAACACCTTTGAGAATAATCATGAACTGGTTTCTGTGGCCCAAGGTCATGGGACATTTTCAAAGGAAAGTCCGGGTGCACACAGAGCAGAGAGCGGGAATGCTGGGCTGGTCGGGCTGCTGCTCCTCAGAGGCTTTGGGGTGACATTATATTGGTGCCTTTGCAGGTGTTCAAAGTTACAAAATGGTCAGCATTCTGGGCCAGCAGTTCTCTCTCCCAGGAGAGTCGTTCTTCCTCCCAGGATTTATTTCTATTCAAAAGGTCATAGAAATACATATATAGTCAGGTGCTTGCGCTTGTCTTCAGGCATATCTGGCATGTGTGGAGCTTGATTTTACTGGCACGCTGGTATGGGAAACATGGCTCCAAGCGAAGTTAGTTGCAGAGAGCTTTAGTGCTTCCGTAGCTCAGCATCTCTGCCTCATGATTCAACAGTTCAGCCCATCTCAGGAAGCTAGGTGATTTCCATTAGCACCATCATGCCTGAAAATTATAATGGTAAAAAAACTGCTTTATTTCACCCTAGACAGGTTGCAAGGTGTTCTCCTTACTTCTTATAGGGGTATCTCTGGCATTTGGCCCTGAAACTCCTCTTTCTAAGACTTCTTGGATGGTTGGAAATTTTTTTCTTAGATATGTTAATATATTTGATAAGGGTACAGTCTAGTCTTAGAGGCCTCGGAGCTATTTGGTCTCTTTAAGGGCATTTGGCATCTTCACTCTGCTGTTGTCTTGACTTCATTGTTTAACTCAGAGGATAGCAAAGCTCCCCTCATTCCCTTACTTCCTTGTTCTTGAGGTTGCTTCCAGTCAATCCCTACTTTTACCAGCTGGGGCTGGTGAGGCACCATTGTGGGCAGAGAAGGAAGAAGAGAGAACATACAATTCTTCCTAATATCTTTTCATAATATCTTTTTCCAACAAGGTTTTGCTGCCAGGCACAAAGTTCAGTCACCACTTTTAACTGTTTCTAGTTACCAATCAGAATTGAGACATAAGAACCAGTAATAATTTTAGTTTAATTTTTAGTAGTCAGTTTACCTAGGAGACAATAAAAGATGCTTTCATGGAAACACTTGCATTTGAAAAGTTTCTCTTAGATAGAAATAGTAGCTCCTTCCAGAGAGCAAGTCCCATCCTCCCACACCTCTCCACCCCCGTTTTTATCCTTCCCAAGGGTATGCATTTCTGCTAAAGTCTCAGGCTGTCTAGTCTACAGAACACACTGAGTAATAAGGCTCTGTGTCCAGAAGACAAAGATGTGTCATCAGGCAGGAAGGACCAAACAGGAGAGTAGAGGGAATAGCCTTTCCTAATACCTGGCTAAAATGAAGCATGGATTAGAACATTTTCCATAAAGAAAATGTTACTCGACATGGAGATGCCTATGATTCCTTGAGGTTTTAACCTGTTCATAAAATTAAACTTTTAAGTTTACTCATCCTTCATGGTTGCTGTTTTTACCTATTCTTGTGTTTCATTACTTTTGATTTGGATAAATTCAAATATTAATAAAGAAATGCCCAGAGGAATAAAACGGTTTTAATGCATGTGTATGAGTACATTTATATGTGTATATATGTATGTAGTGTGTGTACATATCTATGTATAAGTTTATGTGTATACATGTTTTTTAAACTTGAGACATAATTGACATAATATTGTTATTTTCAAGTATAGAACATAATAGTTCGATATTTGTACATATTGTGAAATAACCACCACAATAAATCTAGTTAACATCCATTGCTGTACAGAGTTACAAGAATTTTTCCCCCTTAGGATGAGAACTATTAAGATTATCCTCTTAGCAACTTTCAAATATACAGTACCATATTGTTAACTATAATAAGAATGTTGTACATCCCCGGGACTTATTTTATAACAGTAATATGCCTTTTGATCAATTTCATCCAGTTCACCCACCCCCCACCCTCATCTCTGGCAACCTACAACCTTTTCTCTTTCCTTTTTGTTTTTTTAAAGGTATTTATTTATTACTTCTAGAGAGAGGGGAAGGGAGGGAGGCAGAGAGGGAGAGAAACATCCATGTATGGCTGGAGACCTGGCTTGCAACCTGGTTATGTGCCATGAGTGGGAATTGAGCCAGCAACCTTTGGGTTTGCAGGCTGGTGCCTTATCCACTGAGCCACCAGTCAGGGACTATTTTTCCTTTTTATTTAAAAAACTTTTTAAAAGTATATTTTATTGATTGTGCTGTTACAGTTGTCCCAATTTCTTTTCCCTTTGCTCCCCTCCACCCAGGACCCCCATTCCCTCCCACAATTTCACCCCACTTAGTTCATGTTCATAGGTTGTCATATCAGGTTCCCTGATTTCACCTTTGCTTTATTTTTCTTTCCCCTGTCTATCTTTTACACACCAATTATGTTTCCTAATCCCTGCACCATATCCCCATTTCTCTCCTTTCCCCTCCCAGGTGATAATCCTCCCAATGACCTCCATACCTATGATTCTGATCCTATTCTGGTTGTTTGTTTAGTCTGTTTTTATTTTAATTACTTTAGATTCTGTTGTTGATAGTTGTGAGTTTGTTGCCATTTTAATGTTCATGGTTTTGATCTTCTTTTTCTTAAGTAAGTCTCTTTAACATTTCTTATAATGATGGCTTGCTGATGATGAACTCCTTTAGCTTTACCTTGTCTTAGACGCACTTTATTTGCTCTTCCATTTTACATGATAGCTTTGATGCATAGAGTAACCTTGGTTGTAGGCCCTTGCTTTTCATCACTTTGAGTACTTCTTTCCAGTCCCTTCTTGCCTGCAAAGTGTCTTTTGAGAAGTCAGCTGATAAGTCTTATAGGTGTCACTTTGTAGGTAACTCTTTGCTTTTCTCTTGCTGTTTTTAAGATTCTATCTTTAATCTTTGACATTTTAATTTTGATGTGTCTTGATGTGTTCCTCTTTGGGTCTGGTTTGTTTTGGACTCTCTGTGTTTCCTGGACTTGTATGTTTATTTCCTTCACCAAATTTGGGAAGTTTTCCTTCATTATTTTTTCACACAAGTTTTCAATTATTTCTTCTTCTTCTTCTTCTTCTTCTTCTTCTTCTTCTTCTTCTTCTTCTTCTTCTTCTTCTTCCTCTTCTTCTTCCTCTTCTTCCTCTTCTTCCTCTTCCTCTTCTTCTTCTTCTTCTTCTCCTTCTCCTTCTTCTTCTTCCTTCTTCCTTCTTCCTTCTTTCTTCTTCCTTCTTCACCATATGATTTCAATGTTGGTACATTTAAAGTTTTCCAGAGGTTCCTAGGCCTCTCCTCATTTTTTTCAATTCTTGTTTCTTCATTCTGTACTGGTTGAGTGTTTATTTCTTCCTTATGTTCCAAATCATTGATTTGAACACTGTTTTCCTTCCTGTCATGATTGGTTTTGTGTGGATTTTCCTTCATTTCATTTAGTCCAGCCTTTACTTCTTTCTTCATGGGTTTTCCATACTCCAGGATATCTGTCAAGTCTGTGAGCATCTTTATCACCAGTGTTTTAAACTGTGCGTCAGTTAGGCTGGCTATTTCCTCATCTATTAGGTTGGCTATTTCCTTGTCACTTAGTTTGCCTACTGGAACCTTGATCTGTTCTCTTTTCTGAGCCATAGTTCTCTGCCTTTTCAACTTGACAGGCGCCTGTGTTTGCTTTTGAGTCTTAGGTAAAGCTGTCACACCTGTTACATTGTAAAGGGCATAGTATTAGGTATTCATTAGTATAGGCAACTTTTTTCACCACGTTGTGGCACTGTATATAGGGGAAGAGCCTGAGAGGGAACAACCACTTGCTCAGCACTTGCCCCTTTTCCAGGAACTTCTGCTTCCTTGTGTTTGACTGGTGCCTCTCTAGCTGTTGCCCTGAGTGGGGTTCCCAGAGTGGGTGGATCTGTGGACATTCTAGGATGGTGGGGGCCTCTAAACAAATGGACTCTGCTGAGAGACTGGCACTTTCCCCCTCCACTCCAGCTTCCGTTGGTTTTCAGTCCAAAGCAATAAGACTTTATTTTTCCTGGTCCTCAAACCATGAGTCTTGCTATCTAGTCTGGTGCTGGGAGTGCTCCCCACCAGGGTGTCCCTACTTTTTTTTAATGTGTGACCATGCTTTCCACTGGCCTGCTGAAGCTGCAGTGCAGCCAAACCATGCCACCAAACTGTGTTCTCTGCCCCAACTCTGCCCATCCTCCCTGGCTGGATGAATATTTCTTCTTTATTTGTTTGTTGGACTTCTTCTGTGTAGCATAAATTTTTGGAACTTCTGGGTGTGTCTGGTTTTTTTTTAAATTTAGTTTTATTGTTGTTGTATTACATTCATACCCTTTTGCTCCCCGCTGTCCTCTTCCCCACCCACCCCATTCCCCCACACAGTCAATCCCACCTGTTGTCCATGTCCATGGTTTTGAAGTATATATATTCCTCAGTTGTAGAGGGAGAGGCAGCATTTCTACCTATGCCTCCGTCTTGACCCTACAATCTTTTCTTAGTATTTATGAGTTTGAATTTTTGTTTGTTTGTTTATTTGTTTTGTTTTTATTGGAGTACACATATAAATGAGATCATATGATTTGTTTTTTCTGCCTGATTCATTTCACTTAACATAATGTCTTTAAGGTCCATCCATGTTGTTACAAATGACAGGATTTTATTTTTTCATGACTAAATAATACTCCATTGTGTTTGTGTGTGTGTGTGTGTGTGTGTGTGTGTGTGTGAGCATGCCCCACATATTCTTTATCCTTCAATGGACACTAATATTGATTCCACGTCTTGGCTGTTATAAATAATGCTTCAGTAAATATGGAGAGCTGCATATTTTTTTTTTCAAATTTGTGTTTTTGTTTCCTTCAGATAAACACCGAAAGGTGAAATTGCTGTATCATATTACTGGTTGTGTTTTTAATTTTTTGAGGAACCTCCATACTGTTTTCTATGTACCAATTTATATTCCAAGTGACCAAAGATTCCAACCATTGTGAGGTGATATCTCATCATGGTTTTGATTTGCATTCCCCTGACAATTAGTGACGATGAGTACCTTTTCAGGTACCTGTTGGTCATTTGTATGTAAGCTTTGGAAAAATGTCTATTCAGATTTTCTGCCCATTATTTTAATTGGATTGTTTGGATTTTTGCTATAAAGTTATATGAGTTCTTTATATATTTTGGATCTTAACCCTTTATCAGATATATGATTTACAAATATTTTCTCTTTTTGGTAGGTTGTCTTTTCATTTTGTTGATGATTTCCTTTGTTGTGCAGAAGAGCTTTTTAGTTTGATGGAGTCCCACTTGCTTATTTTTTGCTTTTGTAGCCTTTCATTTTGCATCAAATCTAAAAAACTATCACCAAGGCTGATGTCAAGATTACCACATATGTTTTCTTCTAGAAGACTTATGATTTCAGGTTTTACATTCAAGTTGTTAATCCATTTTGAGTTGATTTTTGTTTACAGTGTAAGACAAGGATCAAATTTTATTCTTTTGAATGTAGCTGAGCAGTTTTCCCATCACCACTTATTGAAGAGACCAAATATGGACGACTTTATTTCTGGCCTCCTTATTCTAGTCCATTGATCTATGTGCCTGCTTTAGCTAATGTCATTCTGCTTTGATTGCTATAGCTTTGTAATATAGTTTGAAATCAGGAAGTGTGATGCTCCATCTTTTGTTCTTTTTTCTCAAATTTGCTTTGACTAATGGGATTCTTTTGTGGTTCCATACAAATTTTAGGATTGTGTGTTCTATTTCTGTAAAAAATGCCATTAGAATTTGAATGGGGATTGCATGAATCCACAGATAGCTTTGGGTAGTATGGACATTTGAATGATATTAATTCTTTCAATTCATGGCATAGAATATTTTTCCACTTATTTGTGTCTTTTTTCATTTCTTTCATCAACATCTTATTGTTTTCAGGCCTTTCACCTCCTTGGTTCAGTTTATTTGTAGGTATTTTATTCTTTTTGATGCAATTGTAAATGAAATTTTTCTTAATCTCTCTTTTGGATAGCTTTGGATAGCTTTTTAATAGTGTTAATAACTTCTTGCCTTACTGAAGTTATAAATCTAAAACCTCATTGTTTCTAAAGCCAGATTTACTTACAGATATTTCACAATTTAAAGTAAAAACACATTAATGGGCTATTGACTAATATTTTAGAAATATAAACACCATTGAGTTTTTAAAGTGGAATTTGTATACTTAATAAGCCTAATGTTCATTTTAAGTAATCCAGCTTTCAGGCTGACAATGTGTCCTATGTGCTTAAATAATTTTTGTAATAAGTTCAACTTACTGATAAGGTAAAAGCTTAAGTTCTTTTAAAATGTTGTGATATTGCATTTGTAAGATTTCAACTTGAAAAAGAAAACATTCCTAATCAGTTACTCCACTACACATTTGAAAGATGAAACTAGAAGACTAGCCTCTTATTCTAATAGGTCATTCTTTTATATTGAAAAAATACTTTTAAGGCTCTGGCTGGTGGCACAGTGGATAAGGCACTGGCCTGTGAACCCAAAGGTCGCTGGTTTAATTCCCAGCCAGGGCACATAACCAAGTTGTAAGCCAGATGTCCAGCCATGTCTGTAGTTGGAGGTATGTGAAAGCCAACCATACATTGATGTTTCTCTCCCTCTCTGCCTCTCTCCCTACCCCTCTCTCTAAAAAAATAAAATATTTTAAAAATATGTATTTTTTAAATCTAAAATTATAAACCTTATATTTTATATTAAATTAAAATCTTCACAAGACTAAAAGATGGTTAACATCTAATCAAACAATTTTGTCATCTCATGTTCTTTGGTTCACTTTTAAATAAAATTTTGGTGCTCTCTTCTGTTTGTGAAGTTATTTATTTTTAGATTTTAGTGAAAAAATTACATAACATTAAATTTACCATCTTAATCATTTTTAAGTGTACAGTTTAGTTCTATTAAGTAAAGTCACATGGTTGTGCAACAGAGCTCTAGAACTTTTTCATCTCTCAAAACTAAAACTGGATACAGAGGATTCCCCCTCTACCCTCCCCTCAGCTCTTGGCAACTACCTTTTACTTTCATGTTGTTTCCAGGAGTTTGACTACTTTAGAAATCATATGGTATTTGGCCTTTTATGACAGACTGAGTATAATATCCTTAACCTCATCCATGTTGCAACCTGTGTCAGGATTTATTTTTTAGGGCCACATAATATTTCTTTGTAGTTTTATGAACTTTTTTAAATCCCAGAAAACATGGTCCTTGATTATTACCTTGATGGAACATACTGAGCCCATTGTTCCTGTTAGATGCTATATCCTATATCGCTTAGATTTAACATATATGATTCCCTAGTGCCATTTGTGTTTTGGTTTCAGTAACAGGAATAGGCTAGGGGATGAAGTGAAACTAATTGGTTTCTCAGAGAGCCACAGAAATGCTCATTAGAAACAATAGGTGGCACTGGAGAAAGACACTGGCTGGTGTCAAGGCTGGTAAAGGAGACAGTTTGAAATTGAGACTTGAGTAACAAAGGCCAGGGAAATATCAGCAGAAGGCCTGGGCTTTTTGGAGCTCCTTACCCTCACCAAGCTCAGGGGATCCATTCTCTTCTCACCCTAGTTCCACAGGTCCCTACTCCAAAGACCTCAACTGGTTGCAACTCCAGGGGTGATCTGGAGCCAGGGCAGCCTCTTGTCTTCTCCCACACCCCTTCCCCCACCATGAGGGCTTGAGTGCTGAGAAGAGAGGAATAATCCCTGGCCTGGCTATGAGGAGATCTCTAGGCAGCTTAAATGGAAATGTGAGTGCTCTGGTCCATAGGAAGCAGTAGATGTCCACAGTACTGTAAATCAGCAATTTTCCACCATTTTCATCTCACAACACACATAAACTAATTACTAAAATTCTGCCATGCTCCAAAAATTGTATTTTCTGCCAATCTGACCAAAAAATATAGGTATAATTTTGATTCATTCACACCGGATGGCTATTGTGGTGTTGGCTATTGTCATTTCTTATTTGACAGTCTAAGGGAAAAGAAGTCAATGCCCCCCGAATTTTAGTCAGATATTGCATGTTTTAAAAATTCTAGTGCCATACCAGTGCACCTGCTGTGGACACCAGTTGAAAATCACTGCCATAAATTATGGAGTAAATGTACATTTGAGGCTGCCCTAGGCACCTACGCATTATTTACAACATTTGAATTCTAGGAAAATATGTTTGGAAGTACACACACTGATTTCCAAACACACTTTTAGAACCCAATCTGTGAGCAAGTGGAGATCGCCTGTAGATTTGGTTTCACAGGACAAGGAAAAGCAGAAACAGAGTGGGAAGTTGGCAACTCTCTCTGTGTGGAAAGGATTGGTTGATCCCAAGACAGGGCTGGCTGTACATTCTCACTCCAATGTCCTTGGCTTCACCTTGGCTGATGAGAAAGTAAATCATTTTAAGCAGAGCTGCTTGCTACAGAATCAAGAATGTTAATAAAGTATGACCAGGGGTCCCTTCTCCCGTCCCACTTCCAGCTTTTGCCAGGATGCCCAGTCTTCTGCTGGATGCCTCTGTGAAGGAAAGGAACATTCTGATGAAAAGTTTCTTTTGTGGTAGACAATTCTGTTAAGCTGTTTTTGTTTGATGGAGGAGGTCAAATGCTAACTTCACATTATAGCTGTAATGGGGGCACTGCAGGCAGTGTGGCTTGCAAGGAAGCCCCAGGAGTGGTCTGGGACTGGGTCTCCCACTCGATTGCTTGAAGGCCAGCTCTGGCTGGCTCTGGGGGTAGAAGATCAGTTCCCATGGATGTGCCCTGCATGTCTTTGGCACTCGTTAAGAGAACTTTGGAACTGTAAATAAGAAGCCTTAACTCCCACACAGTGAACTGTATACGATTTCCTGTTCTTAGCAGAGATGAGTGTGACAATTGATTACCATGCAGTGAATGAATATTCACAGATGATTTTTAACTTGGCCAACATTATGAAAATCTGAATAGGCTGTAGGCAGATAAGGGGCTAGAACTGTGGTTGGTGTTTACATAAAAATAATTCCTGCAGAAAAATTTTTGTTTGACTGTTATGCTTTGGTGAGCAATGGGTTTTGAACACAAATTTTGGGTTAAGGGCTTAGACACATCTGCAGCTCACTTACCCAGGACTATTTTCCTTCTAAGTGACAGATATACCATACAGGTAGAACTTCAGGGGGCCACATTAAGCTCTTTGCCATATAACCCATATGTTTCCCCCATTGATTCTTTTTGCTTCGGACTATTGTTAGACTGAAATGGGGAGAGAGGGTACCATCTCTTGGCAGTGGCCACCTGGAGCATTGTGTTTAGTAGGATTCTGAGGTCATGTCTGTGCTAAGAGAAAACAAAGTGAGTCATTAGTGATTTCTGTTATGGTCCTGGGTTGGCCCAAGAATCCAACATTTGTCATCCTGGTGTTAGGTTCTGTCTGACATCCTGTGGCCCTGTGGACCTTTGAGTCATGGAGAGAGCCATTGAGGTGCCTGAACCATGCACCTGTTCCACCTAGCTTCTCCAGTTAACAGGGAAGTCCTGTGTACTTGTTGCTATTGTCTCCAGGGAAATGAGCTTCCACTTTGTGAACTGGAGTATTTGCCGAGTTAACTCAGGATGATATTGTCAGGAATTCTGTTTAGGAATTAAAAATGATATTCAACAGCTACATGTTGCCTCAGTGTCAGCCAAAGGAAGGTTTGATAGGAAGGATATTTCAGAGTTGGGCCAATTGACCAAAATGGTCCAGGCTTTTGGGAAGAGCTGGGGAGATGCTGTTAGATGCTATATCCTATGTCGCTTAGATTTAAGATACATGTTTTGGTTTCAGTAACAGGAATAGGCTGAGGGATGAACTGAAACTGATGGGTTTCTCAGAGAGCCACAGAAATGCTGATTAGAAACAATAGGTGGCACTGGAGAGAGACACTGGCTGGTGGCAAGGCTGGTAAAGCAGACAGTTTGAAATTGAGACTTGAGTAACAAAGGCCAGGGAAATATCAACAGAAGGCTTGCTTCTCTGACATGGAGGTCATGGAAGGACACATTTAATTCTCTATCCAGGCATCATGTCAGTTTGGTCTTTGGCTGCTGAAAAGTTTGGGGTTCAGAGTTTTCAGGATGAGAAGAGCTGGAATGCAGGGCAGGATGCCTGTCCAGGGATATGAACATTCAGCCTTTGGTGAGGGCTGTGTGTGGGTGAGCTGGGCACCTCTGGGAAACTTGGAAGAGCATGATGAAGGTTTGAGGAGAAGTTGAAGGCAATCTGAACTCTATGTGAGTTCAGGCAATCTGAACTCTATGTGAGTTCAAATGTGAGAGTTTGTTTGACTCTCACAGGCTCGTTTAACTGTCAAGCTGTGGTTTTGTTAAATATTTTCAAACAACCTTAAGGTGTGGACTGTTTTAGGCAGACCCTTTGGAGTACAGCTGAAAGTGAGGTAATCCTACCAGGCTAGCCAAAGAGACCCCGGAATGACAGCAATAAGATGATATGTTCTTAGTATACTTACTCAGGATGCCCTCTCCAGTGCAGTGGGTTTTTTTCATGTTTCCATAGGGACCCTGTATTTCGTTGCTATGGAGCCCAACTTGGTTCAGAGGAACCTACCAGTAAATACGGGGAAAGACCCTTTGTCTACAAACTGCTCTAGCAGAAATTCCAATTTCCCTCTGCATCTATTGGAACCTAAACTTCTGTTTTCCAACATTGATCATTGGTTTCCAATAATAGTAAAGATTGGACATCTGGTCGACAATGAAGAAAATCTTTGTTGCCTTATTAATTGTCAACGCATGCTCACTGGTTACAACTTTGTAAATAGAAACCATGAATGTAATAATAACTAAAAAACGCTAGGAATTCAAGATAGCCTCATTCTAAAGAGATAGAAACCATGTATTAATCTAAACAGATGGAAATCATGTCTACTACTCTTTCTTGCTTAAGAAAGCCTGACTTGCCCTGGCTGGTGGCACAGTGGATAAGGTGCCAGCCTGAGAACCCAAAGGTTGCTGGTTTGATTCCCCAGTCAGGGCACGTAACCAGGTTGCAAGCCAGGTCTCCAGCCAGCTGTTACTGGAGGCAGGTGAAAGGCAGCCCTACATAGATGTCTCTCTCCCTCTCTGCCTCTCTCCCTTCCCCTCTCTATAAAAATAATAAATAAAATCTTAAAAAGAAAGGAAAGAAAGAAAGAAAGAAAGAAAGAAAGAAAGAAAGAAAGCCTGACTTTAGAGCCCCATGGAGAGAAGGCTGAGGGAAACAATGAAAATTTCTTGCTTTACCAACATCATACTTAATGGACAAAAACTGAAAACTTTCCCCCTAAGATCAGGAACGAGACAAGGCTGTCCACTTTCTCCACTTCTATTCAACATTGTCTTGGAAGTTCTAACTATAGCCATCAGAGAAGAAAAAGAAATCAAAGGTATCCAAATTGGAAAGGAGGAAGTCAAACTGTCATTATTTGCAGATGATATGATAGTGTACATACAAAACCCGATTGGCTCCACCAAAAATTTACTCAACCTAATAAGCAAATTTAGCAAAATAGCTGGGTATAAAGTCAATATCCAGAAATCCAAAGCATTTTTGTATACCAATAATGAAACAACAGAAATAGAAGCGAAAAAACAAATCCCATTTACCATAGCAACAAGAAAAATAAAGTACCTAGGAATCAACTTAACTAAGGAGGTAAAGGACCTGTACTCAGAAAACTACAGAACAATGAAGAAAGAAATCAAGGAAGACACAAATAAATGGAAGCATATACCATGTTCGTGGATGGGAAGAATTAACATCATTAAAATGTCCATACTACCCAAAGCAATCTACATATTCAATGCAATCCCAATTAAAATACCAATGACAGACTTCACAGAAATAG